>ML812891.1:115298-175826 GCA_009831015.1 Picea engelmannii | reverse complement strand
CATACAAACAGATGTCCCTCAAGCAAGCCAAGAAGGATAATAAATTATCACCAAAGTACTATGGCCCTTATAAGGTGTTGCAAAAGATTGGTACTATGGCATACAAATTGGAGCTGCTTGCATCTTCACGAGTACACCCAGTTCAAACATATTGCCAGAACTTGATGAGGAAGGAAAAATCATATTGAATCCTGAAGCCATCATTGACACAAGAATTTGCCAGCTAAGGAATAGATCCATTTCAGAGTATCTCATTAAATGGAGGAAACTATCGGCTGAATATTCCACTTGGGAATATGAGCCTTTTATACAGAAGCATCCAGATTTACTCAAGCGTTGCGGACAACACTTGTCTCAAGGGGAGGGTCATGTTAAGCCCTAATATTGGCTCATTACCCCTTAATTGGGGCATATTATATTAGTAATGTTATTTTATTTATGTCGGCTTTAGGCCATTAGTTGTAATTATACCTCCTAGTCTCCTATATATACCAAGGAGACATTTTCATTTTGAATCATCTTGTATTAGAACATTTAAGTGGGGTAAAAGGAGGTTGCCCCCTCGAAGAGGCTTATTATCTGAAATTATCTCTTTTTCAAGGCATTGAGTACTTTTTTTTAGGTTTTTCTATACTTTATTGATATTTGGTTCTTAACACATAGGGATTATAATTTTGATACTCAAATTAATTTAAAATTCCATTCAACTTTTAAATTATAAAACGACATCTTCACTTACTAAAATTACAATTTCAAATTTCATTTATAAATGGTTAAAATAAAATCCAAAACATAAAAAATTATTTTAATGAAACCTTATGCCACACCCTAAACCAATCATGCCATGAAACCAAGACCTATATTTATTGCAGCCTAAAACTAAATTCTTCGCATTCAGTCGGTGATAAAAGAAAATCTAAGACTAAAATTAAAATAAATATGTTAGGTTTCCTTTCTTCCGCTTTGACAATACAGAACTGTGAAAATTTCACCAGTAAAGCCAACCGACTCTCTTGCACCCCGAAAAAATAATTGAAAAAACAAATAACAATAATAATTCTTTCAATGCACCAATAATGAGAAAACATTGGATGGATTCAACAACAAACCATGCAACATATAAAGGACTATTCTTTTTTTTTTTTTACCGATCAAAATGATATCACTGAGTAAATTGTTGGGCTAAAGAAACAATCTACAAAGGTAACCTACAAACCAACTTTAAAATTGGAAACTAGTTGTTCCAATCTAGAGAGGGCTCTCTCTAAGACTTGATCTCTAATAGACAGATTTCTTTTGAACTGGTGGCTAGATTTAGATGTTTGAGATAGTATTTTCAAGGTTTCTTGGCAAAGAGGTATAGTATCTCTAGGGCTATGGAGTCAACCCATGAAAACAAAAGAAAAAAATGCTTGGTAGGTAGAACTCCTCAGAGGAACAAAGGCTAAACAAGGTGATGAACTTCAGTTTTTGAGTTTGATTATGTAGGGTGAATGAAGAACAGAAACACATAACAGAATCAGAGCATCATAAATGATGAATTCTAACCTTAGTTAGAAGATAAACAAAATTTAAATCAGTTAAGTCTAAAGCACCATTAGATGAATTATGGACCTTTAATTTGCCAATTTAAAGAGAAGAAAATTGCAGATGAAAGTAAGTACACAAGGAATACATACATAGAAGAGTACAATATTTAGATCACCACCATTAGAATCTTTTTCATAAGGAGTTCAGGACTTTTTCATTTGTATTTCTATTAGATTCAAGGAATTACATTTAAGATCAGAATGCCTATACTTTTTCCCCCCTCTTTACATCAAAATAGTCAACATATATAGAAAGATAAGGCTACACTTAGATGCTAGGGGTTGAACTATTACATCCTAGAGTTATATATATGGTTTCTTTCAAAGAGAAAAACAACCTCTACAATATTTACCAAAAATAGAAAACCCAATTTGTCAATCATAACATAACCAAAATATTGTTTACAATCATAGATTCTAGAGAAAAAATCAACCATGTGGTTGTGATAGGTCATCATGTGCACTGCTGGACAACTATGCCACCCTTGCGAAGCGAATTCTAGTTATTGTTGCACAAGTGTTGGCTACAACATTTGCGTAGTGAATCTTCATGCTGAGGTTGCTCGTGCGAATCCAGGTTGCAGAAAAGGCTAGGAACATTTAGCTTGTCCTTAGCTTCAGTATCCAATTTCACTTGTAGCTAGAATGACATGTTTACCTTTCTCAATGACAAGTTTTGTCTCTTTAAATTTCCCACCTTTCTCAACAAAGTCGCATTTCTCTTCAACTTTGAATCAGTATTAGAAATGATTGCACATGCATTGTCTATGGTTGGTCTAAATTTCTTGTAATGATTCATGATACCTTCCTCTGATATTCTCTTTTCTTCCTTGAGCTTGATGATCTGGTCTTGAGCTTGTCTTCACTACTTATTCAACCATTTTATGTTCTTTTCTCCTTTTGTGGATGAAGTAGGATATTTCTGACATGATTTACTTTGTGGTGTTTTTTCTTCGACAGTATTTTCTGTTAGTTTCATTTTCAATTCTTTGTTCTCCTAGTAGAGTTGGGATATAATATGTTGACATTTCTTGAGTTGTTGTTGCATCTCTTTGACATATGTATCTTCCTCCCCTAGTTTCACTTTCTCCTCATCAATCTTTTGGGATGCAAATTCAACAAACTTTGTATGAACTATGGGTATGGGAAACATCCTAGTAGATGACCTAGTGAGTGGTTTATTGGGAGCTTGTGTCTCCTTAGATTTATCAATGAATTGTATTTTTCTTATTTTCTTCAAGACTAGTTGACTGAGTGATGAATTATCAATCTCTTTTCCATTTCCCCTTTCAGCAACACCTCCTCCTTTTCCCCCTGAACTATGAGATGTTGATTTCTCAGTAGACAAGGGGGTATCTCTTTTAGGATCCAGGGAAATGTTTGTTGAGATAAAGAAGGAATCCCAGTCCTTGTTCAACTTTCCAAGCTCTTCAACCACCAACAAATTTACCAAGGAAAAATGGAATAGGCTACTATTTGGTTGGTCATCTCTGGCTTGGACACTGTCCTCCATTTTCCCCAGGCTTCTACATAGGAAGAAGTTAATTTTAGGGGTATTTTCCCTATGAAATGCATCAAGATCCTAATTTGGTATTGATATAATTTGTCAAACCTACCCTCACAAGTAAAGTATTTCCGGATTACCCTCAAAATCTTCTCATAAGGTTCCAAAACATATTCACTGGGAATGGTGACACCAATCTTCTGATTTTTGTATTTAGGTTTGAGAAAATCAATATAAAATGAAGGGTCTAAGGGAATACCTTTAAACCACTTCTCTCCCTGCATAGGAATCTCTTTAGAAGTTGATATAGTCTCCTCTAACACTGGAAAAGTGATCCCTACAATGGTTGTATTGACACCATTAAAGTTTAGAGAAAATTTCTTGGTTAGTTGCACATTATACCCCTGAACCTTATCATAGAATCTCATGCATATAGATTGTTCAAAGGAAACCCTTATCATTGGATCTGCGTTTACCAAATTTAAACTATGTGGCTGAAACCTCGTGACTTCCCCACTTCTTACATTCTTTCTTTTTCAATGAGGATTTTTCATGATGTTGATATATTTCAACCATGTGTGAACTGCAGGTGTGTAGCAATAGACTGTAATAACCTCTGCATAGAAAAAATGGGAATAGTAAACTTTGCGCAACAAACAAGAGCAATAACCTCTGCACAACAAATGAGAATAATGAATTTTGTGCGGTGCGCAACAAAAGATAGTAACAAAAAAATTTGTGCAACAAAAGAACAGTAGCACGAAACTCAATGAAACAATGAACAACAGTAGGAAACTCAGCATAACAATGAATAGTAGCAGGAAAATCGACACAACAATGAAAAACAAAAGGAAACTCGGTGCAGCAATGAACAATAGCATAAAACTCAACGCTGCAATGAGGATGGCAAGATTTTAGCTCAAATGAAGTAAAGTTGGTTATGTGGAAAGAAAATTCAATTCAGAGGCTAACTTGCAATGGGATCCAAGAAAGGCTATTGAACAGTGATTGAAACAAATGGAGAATGCGTAGCAAAAAATACAGTGAAAGGTTTTTGTAGCGAATATCAACACATAGGTTTTGTGCAGTGATTGGAAACACACAAAATTTGTGTAGCAACAGGAGTTTGCATAGCAGAAATATTTGGAGCTTGTTGGAGAAGCTATGGACGATGCATAGGTCTTGGAGGCGCTGGAGAAAAACAAAAGGTGGCCAATATTTATGCTCAAATGGATAAATGAAATTTTTTTGAAAATGGAATTGGTTATCCATAGTGACAAGACGTTTCAAGGAAAGTTAAGGATTTGCGTCGCGAACTTGCGCATCAGGTACACTTTTGAAGTTTCCAACAATACAAATGACATGGAGTGTCATGATTGTTCCTTATATAACCTCATGAAAGGTGATGATGAACCATAATACCTTTTGACATGGCATTCATCCTAACCTATGATTCGACCTTAGCACATAATTTCTCACTTTTTAACGTGATTCAAGACTTAGGAAAGTGGACCATTACAAATTGAACATGATGGAATTTACACTCTTGAATCTTTTTCCTTTTATGATGGTGTTTTATGAAAAAGGCAATGCACCCTTTAAACCAAATTATGGTTATACCCCTTGCTAACATTTCAATTCATTCTTTATTTTATTACTGACCTCATAAACCTTGACACACCAACTACAACACATCTAGGAATGACTTGATTTTCCCAATATCATGGCATGAATTTCAAAACTTTGGAAAAACCTATAACTCTAGCTATGAAAATCATGGTGCTAATCACTGGCTCCAATGGGGATGTTATCCTCTCAGTGAGGTAGAAAATAAAAGTATACCAAGTGCCTGACTATTAGGATTTATTCGACTCAAAAGACTCTAAAATGACAAACAAACTTATTTACAAGACTTTCTTGACACAACTTTGACTAACCTAATCATAAACTTAGGGCCTTCAATTCGAGATTCAATTTTCTGTTGATTATTGAGTTCAAATGCTTCATCTGAAAATAAAATGGTTATTTACAATGAAATGGAAAGACTGAACTTTTTTTAAGCAAGACAGTGTTTGAGAACCTGCCATTCATAGGTCCTCCACCAATGAGGTCTCCATTGAGCTCTTGCAGAAAATAGGCATCGTTCCCATGGCATGAAACAATCTTGAATGGTCACAACCAAATATGGTCAAACTTCCCATGCTTCCCTCTGTCCTTGTTCCTTGCATACCACTTCAGTACCAAATCATCCACCTTGAAATAATCTTCCTTAGTGTGTCTATCAAAGGATATTTTCATTTTATATTGGTGCAATTGTGAGTTTTTGAAGACCTATTCTCTCATTTGTTGCACATGGATTAGTTGGTTTATCCTCCTTAGAGCATCACTTGGTTCAACTTCCTATTCTTCCAACAGTCTCATCACTGGAAGTCCTAATGAGGTAGGAAAAATTGTCTCTGTACCATATACAATATGAAAGGGTGATGTAGCAATAGACCTTTTGGTGGTGACCCTATCATCCCATAGTGCATAGATGAGATTTTTGTGCCAAAATTTTTTATTTTCCTGTAGAATCTTCTTAATAATTCTAGTCAAGATTATGTTGGATGAATCGGGCAACCCATTATCTCATGGGTAATAAGATGTGGAATGGCCAAGAGTTATATTATAGTCAGCACAAAATTTCTCCATTCTCTTGGACTTGAATGATGTTGCAGTGTTAGTAATGATCTTGACTGGACAAGCAAATCTAGACAAAATATTTCTTTCTAAAAATTGAATGATAACAGTATCAATAGCTTGCCTTGTGGGGACTACTTCAATCCATTTGGTGAAGTAGTTTCTGGTTGTCACTATCCACCTATGTTGAGTTGAGGATGGTGGATAAATCTCTCCTATAAAATCAAAGCAACATTGCCTGAATGGTGCTTCAACAGAGATAGGATTTAAAGGTAAAGGATGCAACTTTATTTTCCCATCAAAAATTTGGCATTCATGGTAGCTTGAAACTTCCTTGCATACATCGGAAAAAATACTAGGCAAATAGAACCCTACCCTCAGTATTTTGTGCACAGTGGTCTTCCAATAATGGTGCCCCCCACAAACACCTTTATTTTTTCACTTCTTCCTCCATCAACCAATTTAGCAAGATCCCACCTGGATCTTTCCAATACAAAGAATGGTCCAGAATGCAAAAATTTACTGCTTTCAACTTCAAAAATATGGCTTTGGTTTTTCTTAACTTAGGAGGATCTTGTACATTTCTTAATACATAAATAATATCATCATACCAAGGAGAATCAAGGAATTTTTGGGATACTTGTGGTATTGTTTCTTCTTCTTAATTTTTTGATAGGTTAGCAATGAAATCGATTCCCAAGACATCACAATTGGACTATGCCATCGACTTTGCAATCCCCTAACCTTTAATAATATTTGTAGTTTTCATCTCGAGGTCATAATCCAACATCATAGATATCCATTTACCCCTCCTCCCTTCAGGATCGGGATGAGTCAAAATTTATTTCACATAATTGATAGGAACATAAGCAATGATATGGGAATAAAAGATATAAGTTTTGAATTCCTTTAAGGCCTTCACCAAGGAATATGTCTGCTTTTCCATGATGTCATACCTTGGTGGGGAGTCTCTCAAAGTCCTGATATAATAGGCTATGGGACTTTCAAAGTTATGCTCATATTTTTGCAACAAAACACTAGAGCTTTGGTTAGTGCCACTTTAATATATTCAAAATACTTCCTAGCTTCAGGATTCCATTTTATCTCATTGCCTTTCCTGAGCATAGTTGTGATATACTTTATGATTTCAACCATGTTAGGGATAAACCTTCTCAAAAAAAATTCTTTTCCTAGGAAGGACTGAACCTCCTTCTTGCTCCTAGGTGTGCCAATATTCAGAATTGCTTCCACTTTGTTGGGGTCTATATTTATATATTCCTTTGAAATGATGTGTCCAAGTAATTTTCCTTCTTTCATTCCAAAATTTGACTTTTTGGGATTCAATGAGATGCCAAACTTCCTACATTTCTGAAAAATCCTTCTTAGATGTTTAAGATGTTCATCATCAGAATACGAAAATACATTGATATCATCTAAGTAAATAACAATAAAATCATCTTTTTGGTCAGCAAAGGCTATGTCCATGGCCCTTTGGAAGGTTTCCCCTACATTCATAAGCCCAAAAATAATTTTTGCATACATGAAGGTGCCCCAAGGTGTTGTAAAAGTTGTCTTCTCTTGGTCACCAAGATGCACCATGATTTGGTTGTATCCAGAGGAAACATCAAGAATTGATATATTCTGAGATCCAACCACCTTTTACAAAATGTGATCCATCTCAGGAAGTGGATAATTGTATTTGAGAGACACCCTGTTTATATTCCGAAAATCTACACACAACTTGATCTCACCACTTTTCTTCTAACAGACACTAGGTTAGCCACCCACTTGGAAAATATTAAGGACACTATAATTTTGGAATAAAACAAATTCCTTACCTCCTTTTCAATCAATGGTAGTATCATAGTATTTATTCTTCTCAATTTTTTCTTGAAAGGTTTATGATCATCCTTGATTGGAATTACACATTGAATTACCTTAGTATCATAGACCTTTAAATCTTCATAACTCCATGAAAAGACACCAGGGAAATCTTTCATTAGGATGATATAATTCTTCTTAATTTATGGACTGTGTGTCTTGGATAGTTTGATGATCTTGGGATCTTTTTTAGTCCCAATGTTGCAATCTTCTATGTCCTCATCATTTGCAGTGATTTTAGGATTTCTGGCTACATCGTTGTTGTCAAAAAGATTTTCCAATGGGACCAATCCTTTGGGAATAATGTTATTTTGATTTGTACTATATATCTTCTAGCAATATGATTTTGAAAACAATCATCATTGGTGAACACAGTTGCATATTCATTCTCTTCACAACAACACTCATCATCAATATTTGAATTAGCAAATTCATCACTCATCTGAAAGAATCTTTCTACATGTTTGTCATCTTCAAGTATTTGCCAATATTTAATGTTGTTAGGTACTGTTGGCCTATGCTTGACTTCAATTTCATACTTTTTGTTAGGAAAAAATGGAATTTTGAAAACAGAGGCTGAAGTAGCTAGAACATCAACAATTATATTTTCCCCCCTAGGAATCACTAATAAATTCTATTCTGAAAAATATTCAAGAAGATCATGTACTATATTCCTATATTCCATCAATCTAGGATTCTTGGACTAATATATACCCTTTACCTTATTTATGAAAAGCTTAGAATCTCCATGTACAACTATCCTTCTAGCACCCAATGCCTTTAAAGTGTTCAATCCCAAAATCAGTGCCTCATATTCAACCATGTTATTGGTGCAATCAAAATCAAATTTGTAAGAAAAAAATTGTGTACCTATCTTGGGAAGGTTAATCCACACACCATCTCCTGCTCCTTCTCCACTAACATCTCCATCAAATCTCATGTTCCACATATCATCCTCTTCAATGTTTTGTTGATTTGTAATTTCCTATGTTTGATTATCATATTTGTCTTTGATGGTCATAACATTCGTTGGCTCCTCCTTTTCAAAACTCAAGTATTTATAGAAAATAGAGGAACCAACCTCAGTATCTACAGAGTAAATAGGATGATTGTTTGGTTGGGTTTTTCTACTCACCATATACTTTAGAAACACTTCTCTATACAACCTCCTTTCTTGGCCAAAAAAATGGATAGTAGCATAGGACATATCCATTTTCAAAGTCCCTTTCAAATTTGTAGCCCAAGATCTAGATAAAATAATGCCAAGTTTAGGAGGGATGTCAGCAACCACCACATCCATGATCATATTTTTTGATCGAATTTGAGACAATGATACAACCAAATCTTTGATTAAACCCAAGAATTTCACCTTCCTTGAGTTAAAGGAGAAAAGATCCTTGTAAGGCCTTGTAATATCTAGGCCCAACTCATCCATGACTACCTTGGGCATCAGATTATGTGATGCTCCTGAATCTAACATGGCATTATGTAAGGTCATGTCATGAATTTTAAGACTAACATAAAAAGGGGGGACATCATCAACATCACCACTCTCCTCCACACATGGGCCAAACAAGATAGTAGGGTGATCATCTTTCACATTCAAGATGTCAGGAGCTTCTTCCATTTTGAGCATCTTAATGATCTAATTTCTATATTCACCATTTTTAATCAGCTCATTGAATGGAACAAAAATTTTGATTTTAGCCATTTCACTTTCAAAATTAAAAGGAGATGGGGATTTTTCTAGCTATTTGATGACTGCTTCCTTTCTTGCCTTAGGAATCTTCTTTGGGGGTTATTCTTTCGATTTTCCTTTCTCCATTGCATCCTTTGTTGAACTGTCTTTCTTAGGTTGGCTTGAAGAAGGTGTATTGATCTGAAGTTCCCTTGTAGGATTTTCCTTTGGGGGATTTGCAGGCACCCTTTTGCTTCTGAGGTTGTAATGTTTCTAAAACTGCATAATAGCATTTTGAAATCCCTTCTTATACACTTATGTTTCCATTGACAATATAGCATCATTATCCTGCATAAACTTATCATTTGCATCCATAAATTGATCATGTTATTCTTTAGTTAAGAACACATTTGTTTCTGTATCATCACAACAATGCATATTATCTTCAATTGTTTGATCAAAATTTCCATTTATATAGTTTTTTTGGAAAGGAGGTTTTATTTGTTGATCACCTTGATTTCTCTGGTCTCTTTGCCTGATCTGTGGAACTGGAGCTCTTCTAAAATTTTGATTTCTGGGTTGAAAATCAGTTTGATATCTAGTGGTAGGCTTATTATCCAAGGAAATTCTTTCCCTAAAGCTTTCCATAATCTTCATAATCAAATCAAATTTCTCATATGATGATTGAGAAGTTGAGGGTTGTGCCTCTCCTTAGACCTTTTTCACATCTTTGTCAGGATTATGTTTGATCTTCCCTAAGGCCATCAGATTTACCTCCACTTGAATTTCATCACTCATCATGTCATATAGTGTATTGGATCTCCTTTCTATCAACAACAAAGAAAATTCACTATCAAAATAACCAAAATATCAAAGTTGGGCAACTCCGGGAGGGGGTTTTACTTCAGTAGGAATTGAATTGTAAACTTTCATAAATCTGGTTGAAAACTCTTGTATTGTTTCATTAGGTGATCTCTTTATGTTATTGTACTGAGCTAGAAACTGAAGAGGATTCTTCTTGTCACCCCATATTGCAAGGAAAAGTGTTTCAAAGGATGCAAAATCAGGGATGATTGTTGCAGGAAGAGATTTGAACCATTTTCTGACTTCTCCTAAAAGACTTTGTGCAAACAGGCTTACTTTTTCATCCTCATGATCTACCTCCTCTAGGTCAACAAAATAGTTAATCCAATCTAAGTGACTTTGGGCTGATACATTCTCTTCAACATCAAATGATTTTATTCTCTGATTATAATTTTGAGGTAAATCATGCAACTAGGCAGGCAAGGAAAGAGGAGAAAATCTAGTTGCCATGGCTCTAGGAGGATTTTGAGCTATCTCAATAGTCTAAGTGGGGACAATATGAATAGGAATAGTATGAATGGGGATAGTGGGAATCAAAGACTAGAATTTATTCTCATCAAAGATGATTTCATTCAAATTAGATTATGATCTAGATCTGAACAAGGTTTGTTCGAATTTTAAATCAAAGTCAAGGTCATCAATGCTTTTTATCCCATCTTTGGGCAAAGATAGATTTTTTTCTAGGAAAGAAAATGAGTTGATTGTATTTTATTTTCTTTTGTGTAAGAGTTTCTTAGGATCAGACACAGATACTATAGGTTCTGGATCGGGGTTCCTTCTAGTGTAAATTCTCTTAGGAGCCAGGATTTCTTATTTTCTTTAAAAAAAAAAATTATGCTATTGATCTTATTAAATGAAGTCATCGGGGTAAGAATAGTTCAGCCAATAAAGGTGTTTGATTCATTGTTACCCTCAAGAAACAAATATAAATATTTTAGCCATTCTTTCCCAGGGAAAATTTTTCAATTTCCTCCCCGGCAACGACGCCAAAATGTTATCACTGAGTAAATTGTTGGGCTGAAGAAACAATCTACAAAGGTAACCTACAAACCAACTTTAAGACTGGAAACTATCCTTTCCAATATAGAGAGGGCTCTCTCTAAGACTTGATCTCTAATAAACAGATTGCTTTTGAACTAGTGGCTAGATTTAAATCTTTGAGATAGTTTTTTCAAGGTTTGTTGGCAAAGAGGTATATTATCTCTAGGGTTATGGAGTCAACCCCTGAAAATAAAATAAAACAATGCTTGGTAGGTAGAACTCCTCAGAGGAACAAAGGTTAAACAAGGTGATGAACTTTAGTTTTTGAGTTTGATTATGAACTCAGCGCAACAACAAACAGTAGCAGGAAACTCATCACAACAATGAAAAACAGCAGGAAACTCGGTGCAACAATGAACAGTAGCAGAAAATTCAGTGCAACAACAAGGATGAAAAGAGTTTCTCTCAAATGAAGCAAAGTTGGTTATGTGGAAAGAAAATTAATTTCAGAGGCTAACTTGCAATGGGCTCCTAGAAAGGCTCTTGAACAGTGATTGAAACAAATGGATAATGCATAGAAAGAAACAGAGTGAAAGGTTTGCATAGTGAATATCAACACATAGGGTTTGCGTAGCGACTGGCAGCACACAACATTTGTGTAGAGATTGGAGTTTTCATAGTAGAGAGCTTTGTAGCTTGTTGGAGAAGCTATGGATGATGCATAGGTCTTGGAGGCAATGGAGAAAAACAAAGGTGGCCAATATTTATGCTCGAATGGATGAGGGACAAAATGTTGAAAATGGAAGTGGTTATCCATAGTGATAAGATGTTTCAAGACAAGTTAAGGATTTGCATAGTGAACTTGTGCAACGGGTACACTTTTGAAGTTTTCAACGGTACAAATGACATGGAGTGTCATGATTTTTCCTTCTCTAACCTCATGAAAGGTGATGATGAACCATAATACCTTTTGACATGACATTCATCCTAACCTATGATTCGACCTTTACACATAATTTCCCACTTTTTAACGTGATTCAAGACTTAGGAAAGTGGTCCATTACAAATTGAACATGATGGAACTTACACTCTTGACTCTTTTCCATTTATGATGGTGTTTTAGAAAAAAAACAATACAACCTTTAAAACAACTTATGGCTAGACCCCTTACTGACATTTCAAGTCATTCTTTATTTGATTACTGACCTCATAAACCTTGACACACTAACCATGACTCATCTAGGAATGCCTTGATTTTCCTAGGATCATGGCATGAATTTGAAAAAAATGGACAACCCTATAAATATAGCTATGAAAATCATGGTGCTAACACACAAATCAAACAAAAAACATCTAGAGGATCTTTAACAAAGTTTCAGGCAAATAAAAAAATTCAAAGAAAATAGATAATTACAGTGGGAAAAGGTTGAATCACCCGATAATGCCACTTTTCCTTTCCTTCAACCGCTATCAGGATCCATACCAGGGAAAATGAACAATAAATAAAAACCCTTGTTGAATGCTCAGAACTACAAGGATCGAACTCAAAACCTTTTGATGATCTACTGAACATAATAAAGCCAAGACTTCTCTAGCTTCGCTTGTTGACCTGATATTTGGACATCTCGAGGGAGAGAACTACTGGTGTCACTGGGGGTAGAGTATCTACAACGAGACCCCTGTCTCTGCTGTTGGTTTTTGCTGGTCCCATTTTCTCTAGTTTCCCACTAAGATGTGTCAGCTACGTGGATCGAATATTATCTTACATGATTTATTCATAAAATAAGCAGGACTCATCGTTGCAGACTACAATAAACTTCATCCATAAACCCTAACATCAATTAAATTTTTTAATGAATTGACCCCATACATGCGCACACACTGACATATACAAGGAGTATGTCATGTAAATAAAGGGGAAAATGTATATACACTGTTTTATTGTGAAACTTATTATGTGTTTGGGAATAATTAGCATGAACAAATAATGGATTATTCATTCAACATGGTCTATGTGTTTCTTATTCATTCATTTATATGGTCTATCAAAAAGTGATTTTAGTGAGCTAATTGTCAATGGGTGTATGGTTGGAATACGTAACTAAAGAGGTCATGTGATACTTGTTTATTATTAGAACAACCCTAGATTGATGACATTTGGGGTTTCTTATGAACATCTAACAATAAAAACCATGCCACGTGTACTAATATTTAAGAGTTATTTATCTTTCACACATTTAGTTGACCTCATAAATGAAGTCGTCACAAGTATACTAGGGGATATACTTTGTATATTGTATATATTTTACTTTGAAATAGTGGGAACTTTTCGCACACTTACTTATACTAAGAGGGGGGGTGGATAAATTAGTATAGGACTATTTTTCATTTTATTACTATACAACACTTATTATTTTATTACTTTGCCAACAATAAGAAACATACACAATCATACAGTGAACAGTACACAATAATTTAATGTGGAAACCCAAGTGGAAGAAAACCATGGAAAACTTATATTATTAAAAAAATACATTCAAAGGAAACAACTTGTTGGCACAAGGGCAGACCCAGGGTTCAACGCTACAACAACACACCAACAAAATCCTAACTACTAGCCCTTTCGGCAACACATGTGAAGTAGATGAAGTCTCACCCGAGGTAGAGGTAGGGGTGGTTGCAAGACTCAGATGTATGCAACCATAGCTGAGACACAGATCTATGATTCAGACACTTAATAGAGAACTTAGCAGTCAACATTCATCAATATTCAATTCTTAGTAACAGAACAGACAAACCCTAATTATAGAGCATCATAGTATTTAACTAGATCCAAAATCTAATAGCACTTAGCATGAAAGGAACTCATTAGATCCAACAGATTCAAGCACTAAGAATACTTCACATAGGTCAGATCTAGCATTCATTCACCTTATTAAGCACAACGCAACAATAGATCTATCTAACATTCATAAAGCACTAATAAAATCACACAGAAACACATCAATACATTTCACCAAGCAGAGAAACACACCATATATGTGGTTCACCCCCACCCTGGGGCTACATCCACCAACTCTTCTTCTCTTCTATTATCTTATGTTAATCAATTACATGCACATAGCCTAAAAACCCTACTCCGCATAGGACAGGAGATCTGGGCACTTCGCTAGATCCTCCTTCCCCGAGATAGGTTACAGCACACAACCTTCTTACAACTAATTGCACTTAGCTCTGTAATTCCTACATAACATGCACAAAAGAAATCTCTATTCGGCACTTAGCACTTTCGATCACACAGATCGAACTTGTAGTTCTTTACTTACTTCACCTAGCTACTTATTTATACATTACAAAAGTGAGCCTAAGCATGGGTAAACCCATGGGCCGACATTCCCATACCCGTTACATAATCCCAAAACCCAAAAATGCCTAAAAAAAGGGCTTGAGATCCCGCGATCCCCACTTGGTCTTGCGCTTTGTCTTCGAAATCCTGTCGAAGTCCCAAAAATAGGTCAATTATGACCAAGTATCCTCAAAACTTGGTCAAGGGCCAACATGCCCCTAACACTCACCTATGACTCGTCCCGAGTCACTCTGATCTGGGTATTTCTGTTTTGAAAGCCTCGAGCTTGACTCGAGATGCTTCGACTTGTTGTTGTGCTATGGCCTCTTGTTCTACAAATTCTTGGATGACTGCCTCATTCACAGGTCCCTCTAGGCGTTGTTCAGCTGCAGTAACAACTTGCTCCAATTCTTCTCCTCGGCCTTCTATCTCTGTGAACAGTTGGTAAGCCTCATCATGTACAGTTTGGAGCCTCTGAGTCACTTCCATGAATTTTCTATGAACGGTGTGAACATGTTGTTGGGCAGTGCGCTGCTCTTGGGATCGCTTCATTCTTTCAATAGCTGACAGGGGCTTCAATTGCGCCTGTATTCTTTCTGCTTGTTGCTTCGCCTCCTGGAGCTACGACTCCAGTGCCTTCAGTTCTGTATTCTCAGTGAGTTTCTCATAAGTCTAGGCACTTCAATCACTGAGTTGCTTGCATTCCATGGAAAGGGCCTTTATTCTCTCAACTACGCTTCAAGAAGTTGCTTCTCTTTGATCTCTTACATACTGCGAAGTGTTGGGAACTATGCGGAGCTCTAGATATGATATTCTTTGTTGTAGCTGCTGGATGAATTCTGCGACCTGCTCTACTTGATGTTCAACTCAGTCCTCTACCTATGGCTCTAAGCTTGTGATAGAGCAAAGTGCCCTGTTGATTGATTCTTTTACTTCGAGTTGCCTTGCGAGAAACTGTTCTTTCTCTTGTTGCATTTTTTTTTTCTCTTCGTCAAACTTGGCCTAGAGAGAAACCTTCTCTTATTCTATAATTATGCGTTGTTCTACAATGTCACCCTATACTTGCTTCAAGGTCTGGGTAGTTTTTTTGGCTTCTTCTTGTGCACGATGAAGACGAGCTTCGACCGCATCAACTAATCGACGAAGTTGGGCTGGCTCATCCCCCAACTCTAGTTCTCTTGATGACAGGGGCGCAATGGACACTGTGTGGCTGGACTGAAGGGCTTGTTGTACCCCTCGAAACTCGAACCTAATTCCATCATACATTTCTTCCTGCTTAGCTTCTTTCTTCTCTATGATTTCTAGTGAGGCATCGTTTAGCACTGCGATGATGAAATCAAAATCATCGGTCGTAAGCACAGTCTTCATCTTGGTCACGGTGGCTTTCAATTTATTCCAGGAAGAAGGTTTCGGGGGAGAAACCTTCCTCTTCTTTAGGATATCGGTCTCATCTCTCGACAATTTTACTTTGCCTTGCTTCTGTTCAGCTCCTGTTCCATTTATTTCTTCTTCCTCACCCCCTCGGTCAGGTGATATTGAAGCAGTCTTTCCTGAGGCATTGCTTAGGTCTTGGACCTCTTCGGTCTTCTTTGTTTTGCTGGGTCCGGGTGTATCATGCATGGTTTCTGGGCTGTTAGGGTCTACTGGAATGAGGAGGTCTTCTAACCAGTCCTTAGTGATCTCCTCAATATCCTCTTCTGTGAGCTTGTAGTATGACTGCAGTTTCTCCTTATGTTCATCGGCTCGCATTGTAAGCTAGATGAAGTTTTGATCTGCACAGAACTTCATCAGAGGTTGGAATCTGTGTAAAGTGTTCGGAGTCATGCAAGTTTCACCTTCGATGGATCTCTTCAGTTGAAGGTAGTATGTATGAAAAACAGTGTTCGAATGCCACTATTTGTTCATATCACTTGAATACCACAGTGTAGTGAAATTTGTGGGGAGTGGCTCAAACGGTTCGATATCCGAGAAGGTCGCACCTTCCAGCATCTCCCAGGAAATAAAGGTGATGAGGATCAGCAGCCAGCTAAAGTGGAACTCATAGCCCTGATCATGCGCTTCGCGGAAATCTAGCTCAAGCTGATTGACTAGGTACTTCACCCAATTCATCTATAGACCTTATACACACTTCCCCGTGAGGTCAATGATGAAGCCCGTGACTTGCATGGGTTTATTCTTTCATACCATATTTCTAGCTATTAATTGACATGCTAAGTGCACTACACCATTCTGGATGGAGGCTACCTTGTAGCCTCACATCCCCTTCTCCATGTCATTGTATGTATCCTTGATCTTTTGTGCTAGTGCGCGATCTGTGGATTTTCCTGGATAGAACTCCTGCAGATCAGGTCCTTGCATACTGAACCCTGTGATCCTATGGATTAGTGCCGGATTGACTGTAATACATCGGTCTAGCCATAAATAGCTGCCATGGTAACATGATAGTAGCAACTTGACATAAGCGTTGACTTTCTAGTGCCTTCCGAAGTGTGGGATTTTCATGACATTGATTGTGAAAGGTTCATCGTCCATAGCTAAGGGATTATATTGGAGTTATTCCCCTTCATTATGGTCATTTATTTAAACGGAGCGAGTGTACTATAACTCTTTCGATCTCCGAGGTTGAATTCACTGAACTGCAAGGCTGCGATCTTGTCTTGTTGTGCTTGAACTGCATGTATCCCCTTCGGGAGGTATGCAGTAACCATGGTGTACTCGAAATATCTTAACACACTATCGCGACTCACCACGTCAGCTAGAGGCGGGATGTAGTCGGGTAATATGGTCGGGATCAGCTTCGCATTGGCTAAGTCGTCTCTATGATTGGTTCTCTTCTTTGTTGTCGGTCGGGATGGCCCTGATCCGCGAGCAGTCGACAGAGAGGATTTCACTCCTCTCGTCGATGATGCTTGTATACCTACAAACATCGACATTACTCTTTTGGTCATGAGATCGATGAGAACCTCCTTGACAATCTTCTCTGCAACGCTGAACTCGCTCGACATACATGCTCGGGGTTGAAAAATCTCAGGTTCCAAGAGAAATCTCTCAATGTAGTGGGATAGATGGCAAGAGTGCGATGATCGTTGTGTGAGAATCAACTAATCTGCGAGATCAAATTCACTGTTAGCAAAAGTGTTCTTGGTGCATGGTGCAATGGGATAAATAGATAACTTGGCAACGGATCTCTCTAATGGACAAGAATCCTTCATTAACTCAGTTATGTCCGTTATGGCACGGTCCCAATAGTCTGGTGGTGAGATGTCTAACCATAAATGGCTTTCTTCTCATTCGAGTTATCGGTCTAATAGTTATATCGTTCCCAATGGCTATATTGCTTCGCCATGGCGAAGAGCCATGTGACGTTGTTCTGATATCCCGACGAAGTTCCAATTTTTCAAATTTCCCTTCTGTGAAGTTCCTTCTGGAACTTTCTGGAACTTTTTGGTCTTAGCTGTCTTCTTACTTAGATTTCGAGCCTTTGTTCCAGTGAGCTTCGTCTCGGTATTCCTTTTTCCCTTCTAATTCTTATCTTCTTTCAGTAGAGTAACTTCGTGTTCTTGAGGTTCCTTCCTAGAAATCAAGGGTAATACTTCATCTGTATCTGGAATAGGTACTTCAGTCTTATGTGGGTCTTCTAATGTTCTTCCAACTTCGACATCCGAATATCTAGTTTGAAATAGCTTCGCCTGGTTCTCTCGTTCTTCAATCAAGTGTTCAATCCTCTTAGCCATGAAATTTTTCAACTCTTGCTTCTTTTGTTCTAAGACTTCTTCTCCTTTCCTTCTGGCTCGATCTTTCTCAATCCAAGATTTTCCTAGTAACATAGAAAATGGAGTATTGTCCTCAATAAATTTAACAACTTCAAATTCTTCCTCTGTCGAAGTTCCATTGGCACTCATAGATATCTAGGTGAGATTTCCACATAGGTTTATCAGCTTTCCTCTGAATAATCCTATTCCTCCCAATGAAGGAATCATAGCAGGCTTTCCTAAAGTTTCCCAAGTTCTTTCTGTCATAATATTCACCTATTTTTCTTCATCCAAAACACAGTCAATGTCGAAGTCTCCTATTCTTGCTTCTATGCATTCATTTTCTTTGAAGATATATGATAAGCTGACATTTCGGTGGTCATTCAGGGTTTCTTTCATCTGTAGCAATACTTTTTCTGATTCTTTTTGGGGTTCTATCCTAGTTTCAGTTGCTTGACTTTTATCATGGTCTTCTTGTCTCATATTCATCCTTTCAACCTTAGCAATCATTCTAGGGAAATCTAAAACTTCATGATCCGTAGATTTACAACAAATACAACTAGGTCTTCTTCTAGGGTATTCCTTAGCAATGTGTCCTTTTTTGCAACTGTAACAAAGAGTTAATCCTCTCTTTCTCTCAAATTTTCCCCAACCTTTTATGTACTACACGCTAGGATCATAGTATCTAACCTGCAACAAATTCTTTCTAGGATCATGCATCTATATGTTAGTCCAAACATTCTCTCTATGCATAGGTATAACATATCTTTCACTATTCTTATCGGATCTACTCATATCAAATCTTCTTTCATCTATCAATGCCCTAGTTTTCAAGCTAGGACAAATCTTATCAAACATACCTAGATCCATACTCTAGAAACAAAATTTTCCACTTATCTTACTTCCACAGAGCACAAAGGTTCTAGATCTAACACTTTTCATTATTCTTACCTTTATCAGAGCATGAAGCTTGCAGAACTTACCTTTTTTCTTCATATCTAACCCTTCTTGGCACAAAGCTTCATAGATCAATTAGATTATTGCGCACTAGAGCGATAAATCTACACACAGAGCTTTCACAATTTCAGTTTGGATCTTTGCATAAATCTTCTTCTTCCTTAGTTCCCAGCAATCACAGTTTCAGGTCTCAGCAACGAAACCATTTGTTGGCACAAGGGCAGACCTAGGGTTCAATGCTACAACAACGCACCAAATGTCATATGTTCAAATGTTACTTTAGGCATCGATCTTCATAAACTTGCAGTTTCAACAACTCCTTTGTTGTATTTGTAATTACAATTCAAACTCTCTACCTCATCAATACCAACATAACTATGTGTGTTCCTTGGTTAACCTCACACCACCCTACCACCCTTAGATAGTTACATCTCACTCTTCCTTCATCTTCTTGCACTTGAAAAACTCAAAGCTTCACTTCCTTTTCCACATCTTCACATTCACACATCAAAACAATCAAGGAAATATTATTTATAGACTAATCCCATACAGCCAATCTTTGTCTCATACACAAGAATTCATGCTCATGGGGTCGGCTCTAAATCCTATGATTCTCCTTCAAATTGGGTTGTAAAACAACTCCATGAAAATCGGTTCCAAATTCCTTTTATTTCATGTGAACTTGTCCACTGGTCACAACACAGACATCAACACTCAACAAATGTCCAATGCACCATGGAATATATCATGACCTTGAGACTCAACAACCTTCCAATATGGTTCATGATTAGATCTCATCCATTGATTTTTTTTCTCAATTGGTTTACTACATATCGGGACCATTGGGCCGCCAGGGCTTCGAACATAATCCTTTAATCTTTGAACCCAATCTATTTAACTATCATCATCCCACCATCCCCTCGAGTGCTCTAATCCATTTTACCAGAACACTACCCCATGAAGCTCACTGACCCATTATCCCACCAGGACCTTGGAACTTCCAACACATTCCTTCAACTGTTATCCCCAATCCGCTATACCGGGACCACCGAATCACCAACCCATCGAGCCTTCAAAAATTCAAATGTTATCCCCGATCAAGTATACCGAGCCACTAGGACCATCAGATCACCGACCCACCAAGGTATCGGTTCACTGTGCTTTCACACATTCACTCTTGTCTGGTCTCCAATATTCGATATATTTATATGGAACCTTGTCACTCTATGTTATGACCACTAACCCACCGGTCTCACCTAGCCACTGGACCCCTGGTCTATCAGGATATCGACCCATCGGTCCCTTGATACTTTAACACTACAGTGCTCCTCTGATCTTTTGATATCTGATACGTGATATACCACAATGTTGTCATGTCATATGGTGTGGTCTCCACGTGGAACCCTTCCATGTGTACTAGAAGACATGACACTGACGTTACTATGACATCATCACTTCCTTCAGCCTTGGTCAGACACCATACTAATGCGACATAAGTATGTGGACTAACACATGGCACTGACGTGGTGTCTATCATGGAATTAACATGTCTATTTTCATGGCATTGATGTGACACCAACTACTGATCCACCGAGACTTCAATACTACAATGATGTTGCAATATTCCAATATTCGATATAACGTGGACCCCACAACTTAAAAGATAACACATTGTGTAGGTTTCCGTAACTCACCTATTCTTGTTTAAACTATGTAATAACACATTTTCATTATAAAGACTTTAGAATCATTTGTCTTTGTGCATGTGGGATATATCAGTATCAGATCATAGTCCAATTAATCACTTCCAACAATTAGATATACTTCTCATTACTAGGTCCATGGTTTTATTGCACCTTTAATTCACTCGATTTACCTCCTTGATCTCATCCCTTTATTCTTCTTCAACAGGTTTGTCTCGTCCAACGTCCAATTTCACTATTCCTCCTCTATAGATTGAATCTGTTTGGATTGAACTTCATTCACACAGATCCCTCATTAACTCATGATATTTATTTGTAAGTGTTTACAGAGACTCATTATCATGCTCAGACATTCATAGTCTCATGTATTTGACATCAATGACAACATTATTCAACAATCTCCCCCTTTTTCATTGATGGAAACCCTTACAATTCTGATACTCCCCATGTATGCAAATTCTCTTTTTGTTTGCAATTCTTAACCTGTCTACAACTTCTCCTTATTACTATGTTCTCTCCCCCTTTGACATCAATTGCAAAGGGATTTTCTCCCCCTTACACTTTTCTCTTTATTCTCTACTCTACGACCAACAAACTTCTATCTTTATGTAGCTCCCATTGATCTTGTGCTTCTCTTGAAGTTCTTGAGTGATTGGATGGCATAGGTACCACTCCCAGTTTTTGTCTAAGATACTCGAATGTTTCTCTAGAGAGGGGTCTTGTAAAGATATCAACAACCTATTCCTTTGTACCAATATGTTCCAGCTTGACATTTTGTTATGTGACTTTCTCTCTTAAGAAATGGTATTTTATTGGATTGTGTTTTGTCTTCAAATCCATAACATGATTCTTTGAAATGTTTATTGCACTAGTATTGTCACACATTATTGGTATTGGTTTATTATACTCTACTATAATTTCTTTCAATTTGTTTTTCATCCATAACACGTGTGTACAACATGTTGTTGCTACAATGTATTTTGCTTCTACTTTGGATAAAGAGATTAAGGATTGCTTCTTGTTGAACTAAGACACTAGGTTGTTGCCCAGAAAGAATGCTCCACGACCTAAGCTCTTTCTATCATCCATGTTGACTTCCCAATCTAAATATGTGTAAGTTTTCAAGTTAAAGTCTTTACTTGTGGGATATCATAAACCAAAATCAAATGTGCCTTTCAAATATCTGAATATCATTTTCACTACATGCACATGTGTTTCCTTTGGTATATCTTGAAAACTTTCAAATAACCCTATTACCTGCATAATATCTGGCCTTGAAGATGTCACATAAAGTAGGCTTCCTATCATTGATCTATACAGAGCTTGAATAGATTCCTTTGATTCATCCTCTTTGCTCAATTTACAACCAATGACCATGGGTGTCCTAACAGGTTTACAATCTTCCATTTCAAACTTCTTCAACATCTCCTTGATATATTTGGTCTAGGAAATGAATATTCCTTTGTTGGTTTGAGAAATTTGCAACCTTAGAAAGAATGACATTTCTCCAATCATGGACATCTCAAATTCTCTTTGAATTTCTTCATCAAAATTTTGTCTCATTCTATCAGCATTACTTCCAAAAATGATATCATCCACATAAACTACAATGATTAACATATCTTCATTGTCTATTTTGATGTAAAGAGTCCTATATGATTTCATTCTTAGAAGGATGATTTGGGAAGGAGAGCGCTTGGTTCAGTTCGAAAAGATGAAGGACTTCTTATATGAAGAAGTTGGGTTCCTTGGGCATGCACCAAATATGACTTCACCAATGGTTTATTGCGACAGACGTTAAGGTGAAGAATTGACCTAATATGTGGGTAAGGTGGGCACTCCATGTGTGTCAAGATACCCACCAAATGATAGGTTGGTTGGCATCAGTTATATGCTTCGTCAAGGAAGGCGCCAAACCAACCAGACAAATGAATGAATTGTGTTAGAGAGCTCAGATGCCTTGGGAGAGCACCGTGCCAAGGGGAGCTCAACAAGAAAATGTGCAATGGATGCCAAGACAAAGGATTGGTCGAAGAATAGACAAGACTATATTGGTTTCCCAATAATTAAAGGTGACGAGTCAACTAAGGGATGATATCACACTTAGTTGGATTCAACTAACTCGCCCAAGGGATGTTCACCCATTGGAAAGAGTCGGATTGAATTGTTAATTGGAAAAAATGACAAAAGGTCATGTCAAATCCATGGTGAAGGGGCATGTTGGTTGGAAGGTTGGGCACCTATTTAAACCAAGGAAGAATACCATTTTGGAGGGAGACAAAAAGTGACACTTCTTCCATAATCGCATATTGGGAAGTTCTTACGAAGTGACCAAGTAAAGAGGGCGAGCTCCCACCCAAGGAGCCAAGTCAACCCTAGTGGGTGAATTGAGATGCCTTGGGGAGCCTACAACGAAGAGGCAATAAGGGTGAGTTCTTCTTGAAGAAATGAGCTAGTGACCAAATGAACTATGGTAATGAAGAGGATTGTCGCAGGTCACACCATTTTTTAGGCAAGAGTAGGAGGATTTTCAAAGGCAAAGCATGAAGGGTTTCATTCATACTGAGGAAATGAAGGATGGAGCATGGGATAGATTGAAGAAGAACAATCTTGGTCTCTTCATGATAGGTTTCTCTATGTAATCTGAGTGAAATCTCCCCTTTGAAAATTTGCTTTATGTGGCATGAGTTGAGCTCGACACACTACTGTTTTTTATTAAGATTTGGGTGTTAGGTCAATTTTGTCGACCACTTGCACATTTCATTTTCTTACTGTGTATGAATGGTTTCTCTTTACTATTGAAGATAAGTATAAGAAAATGTGAACATAACTTAAGTAATAAATGAAACAATGAAGTAAGGCATAGTCCAAGTTAAGTAGCTTGGAGTGGACTTATCGTCAAGTGAACTACTGCGGTGTCGCACAGTGATTGGAAATGATGGGTATTTTCCACCGCCCAACCGGAGGTTTTCCAAGCCTATGATAGGTGGTATCAGATAACATATCAAAGAAAATTTTAGGTTGCAAGGCAGTCATCTCAGCACGTTTTCCACTATGCTAACTTCATGTCATGCACTACTGAAGAGAAGTTGAGTTAGTTGGTTGCAGATAAAGATTTCATCTTTCAAAGGAGGTGACTCGTTGTAGATTCATGCAAGTTGGTTAACAACATGAGACTTAACGATCGGTGGATTTATGCATGGTTTCCCGGTGTGGAATCGTTTCAGGATGCAAAGATAATAGACAAAGGAAATAGGTTCATTTGAATGCATGGAGAAAGTGACTTAAATAAGTTTTGCATATCACTGAGTTGAGTTGAAGTCTTGATGTGAATAGTCTGGAAGCACATTACTAAGATGATTCTATGTTGGGATTATCTATACACGAAAATTTGGTTGCAGTGATGGATGGATGTGATGAAGTGTGCCATGGAGCTTGACACCTTGGTGATGAAGGAAACTAAGGTTTTGACATCATTCGGTTAAAGTGTTGGTTGGGACACATCATAGTTTTTTACTTAGCTGGAAAATGAACTTGCTCTTGGGCCACAACAAGGAGGTTCATTTGAAAAATTAGACTTGGTGGTTTGGGATGAGTTGTAGACTTGTAACAATATGAATACTTGAACTATGAGGTTGTCAAAGATGACATGAACAAGCATGATTCATTCAATTTCTTTGCAACATATGGATTGTTTCATTGGTTCCTTTGAAGGGTGAATGGGGAGACTTGACCGAAGACATGGGTGACATATTCCCACCACATACTTTGGGAGTTCCAAGTGTTGCAACCTTCCTTAGAGTCACAAAAGAGTTCAGAGAACCCTGGTGGGTTCATATGTAGATGAGGACTTGGAGCAACATGCTTGGGAAATTTCAAGAAGTGGACTTAGGTAGATTTCATGACAGAGATGGGGAAAAGTTGGGTTATTGTATAGCTCTCTTATTAATTGCTTTATGCGATGAAAAAGATAGTGGGACACACACTTCATTTGAGATGAGTGTGGATGAGGTGATTTCATGCATGAGTGCCTTAGGCACATTTCTTGGGTCATGAGGTGACTCAACCATCACAGCAAAGATCCAAACGATGAAGAGTCTTGGCAATATGTGAGATGTTTTGCTCCAAGAGGTGAATAGAGGCATTAAGGAGTCAACCAAGGAAACTGCTGGAAGAGAACCAAGATGGTTCATAAAATATAATAAGCAGATTGGGTGATGTGCTCCTATCTATGGTATGGGATGTTACACATTATTTCAGTCACCCTAGTGATCCTTTGACAAACATGTGTTCATGTTCCCAAAAAGAATCTTTTACCATGGGGGAAGTGACTGACTTTATCTTCTTGAAAACCTTATGAAGAAAGGTCGTCGTAGGCTACACTATATGCAGGGTGTGACGATGCATAATCATCACTCCATGCCCTGAAGCTGGCTTGCGACATCTCCGCGGTCTTCTCTACAGCTAGGGTGCAACGATGTCAAAATACTAAGAAAAGGTTAAGTTTCACTAAATTTATAGAACGGGGTCTTCTAGAATATGAGGTCACGTCTGAATGGTTTGGATCTTACTCACTTATCTAATTTGGTGGGATCATCCTAATCTCTTTAACCATCTCTCTTTCCCCTATATAAAGAGGGATCTCTCATGGAAAAGGGTAAGAAAGATTAAGCACAAAAGGTTGATGTAAGGCTAAGAATTGGATGAGTAAATCTACTTTAGTGCATGCTTGAGGGATTCATTTCAGTTCATTAAGTCATTGTAGATATTCTTCATTCAAAGTTGAAGCAAGTGTGTGTGTTGGAGCAAACAGTCATCGAGAGGGGACCTTGCGACATCAAGGCTTTGGTTGTAATTGCCACTTTCATTTTAATATAATGCAGTGTTATGTTTATTTCCCATAAAACTTTCTTTGTTTTATTGTATGATTCTTTGATCACATACATAGGTTCTCATTGAGTATATTATATTGCTTTCACTTTGGTTGGCTTGTGTTCCCTTGCAGATTAAATATCATAGGAGCACCAGAGTGGATTTAGGATGACGATGACAGAAGAGAGCGACATTTAAACGGTATGTTGCATACCTCTTGTTAAATAATAAAATCAATTCTTAGAGCTTAGGGAAAGCACCATGTTTTGTTTCGTTTTGTTCTAGATCTAGTTGGATCTAGGGAGATCTGTTTATGTCCGCATTTACCGATAATTCCCATAACAAAATTGGCTACCATACTGGGGAAATGACCTCCTTTTGATTTTTTTCTTCCCATTTTCCTTTAGCCTGCATTTCTCTGATAAATTTCATTCTCTAAGTCTATGGGTGATCCATTTAGACTCATTCATTCTAGAAGTTCCATTAGATTTTTTGCCTTTTTCCCAATTTTTCTTCATTTATAGAAATCGTCGCACTGTGTCTCATTGACATCCTACAATGACCCCTAAATGTCACACTATTCTTGATCAATCTAGTGCGATGACATCACACTGTGCTCTTCTAGTAGCCTACGACAATCCCTTCTTGTCGCACTGTGTCCCATACCCAACCTGCGACGACTCCTGTAGATTTTGCTGGAGTGAGTCAATTTGTCTTCTTCCCTCCAATCTTGATTTGATTGCTTGGGGTGAAATTCTAATGTCCATGTTTGATTGATCTCTGAGTTTAAATATTTCTCTTGATTGGTTTTAAGTGATTAGAAGTCTTTATTTTCATTTTGAAAGTTTTTGTTTATGATCACTGTCACAAGGATATAATATTGGATCTTGATCTAGGTGCTTGTTTCACAAAGGGTCTTTGGTTTGAATGAAGTTTTAGATTCATTTTATTTTCAGATTGTTTGTTGATTAGGAAACACTTTTTGCTTGTATATGAAAAAAAAAATTCTTGTCTTATTCATTTTTGTCTATATTACGAGTTTGATTTGGGAATTCTATTGAGAGTGTTTTGATCTTCTTGGGTTACATATTCCTTTCGTCATTACATCTATGATTTTGTTTTTCAAAGGAAGAATTGAATTCATTTATTCTTTTATTAATCCCTCATAAGAAAATTCTTACATTCGAAATAGTTGTTAAAGAGAAGAATTGGAAAATTTTGTAGTTGGTGGTTATTTAGAATTGTGTTCATTCGAAATTAAGGAAATGCAATTTGTAGCTTTCTTGTACTTCAAAATAATACCTTATCCCTACTGTAATTAGAGTTCATTGAATTGAAAAAATGCACATTCATCTCTTTTTTCATTTTATTGGGTCAAGGTCACAACTTCACCAATTTCATCTTCATATCCCTTTTGAGTAAGCAACGGCCTCTAAAACATAGCATAAATTTAAAATTTGTTAGTAAATTTTATTTTCTAGCAATCTTTTTCACCAACATTAGCTAGGATAGCGCTTTGGAATAGGTTGTAAGGCACACTCTCCAAAGAATCAAAACACACGATAGTATCCTGTGATAGGGAGAGTTCAAATCCAATTGCTACACTTTGTCCTGGGAAGCCCTTCTTACACAAGGGTCAAACCTGAGGTCTCATTGAGACCGGTAGAGTTACTCACTCTGCTTTGTTGGTCTTGGTGTAGAGATTGCATGTATTATTGGGGATCACTTGAAGGTATACCCACAATTATGAGTGGAGGCCTTTCGAGTTGATTTCGGGCTAGATACCCTTTCTTTGCGCATGGAACGGACTATCAATTGTTTCCCCAGGCATCATTGTTGTATTTGGTAACCTTAGTGGCCTTTCTCTTTAGGGTATTTACACAAGGTGACTATGGAGGGGCAAGTCTTCACGGTACCTAGAATCGACATTGGCCAAACTCACTCGGGATCCTTGGAGGGTATACCCACGATTATGTGTGGGAGCTTGCACCAGGGTGTAAGTCCATTAAGCAAGTCATCAACGTAAATTTTCCACCTGCTCTATCTCATCCCCTTCTTAGATTGTTCCCACAATGTTGGATTTCATCACCATCTAGTTTGTTCATTGTGAAAAGGTTTTGTTTGCTTGCTTGCTTCCTAGATTTTTTAGCGTGTGTTGTTTTTTTCCCTTATAGGACTCTAGGTTGGATTTGTGTTTATGGTGTTGGTTCTCGAAATGACCAATGAAGGAACCCCTTTGTGAGGGGAACCTTTTGTTTTTCCTTCTTATGGAAACATTGGTCTTCCTCACATCGCTATTTTGAGCCTTCCATGTCTCACAATTGGATTACCAGTATGGTTGTTTTCCACTCATGTAATCTCGAATGTAGCTAGTGCTTCGGTTGTAAGCACTTCCCCCCAAGAGCATACACCTCATGTTGATCCTTCATCATATTCACCAGTAAGATCTTCTTTGCCTTCTCCACTTACAAGTTCTTCTTCTGTTTCATCTTCTTCACCGAGTGAAATCTCTACAACTAGTAACCTGGTGGATAAGAAGAAGAAGAAAAGGGAGATTAAGAAGAAGAAAAATAAAAAAGCGTCAAAAATTCCAAATGTTGCTAGACATGTTGGAAACTAACCAATTACTGATGATCATGTTGGGAGTGTTGATTCTCCCAAGACAACCCAAAAATGTAAACCCAAGTACCCTTGTAGGATTTGTAAGGGTAGCCATCTTCTTAAGGTTTACCCTGGTCTATACAAGGTTATAGAAGCATGGTCTACACACCCTCTCCAACTCATGTCGTCATCCTATGAAAAACATGTTGATGACCTCCCGTCAACTAGTCAGGATATTGTTGGGAAGAAGAAAAGTAGAGTCAAGTTTCCTTGTATGTTATGAAGAACGAGTCATCAAACTCACCTTTTCCCTCGTATGGACGAAGCCTCAAAATTACTGAAAGACATGACTTTTTCCCAACCTCAACTTCCAGTTGATTATCACAAGATTACTCTCAACCCACTTGTAGTTGATGAAATGATCAATCTAATCCCTTCGTCGATCAATCTGTTTGATCATGTAGTCAATGTGGTCACGTCCTTAGTTGAACCAATTGACAAAGTGGTCAATTCAATCCCATCCTCAGTCGATCCAATTCTCCCGTTAGAGAGTGTAACCCAAGAGGTCGACCCGTTTCCACCTGTCGACCCCATTCCTCCCCTTGGAGAATGCAACCCAAGTGGTCGATTTGATCTCGTCATCGATCGATCCTACTCTCCCTCTAAAGAGGAAACCTAATTCTTCCCACGTTTTTCTCATTGATACAGAATCTATTGTGCTCGGGGTATTCCTCCTTTTCCCGCGGAACCCCCTCCAAGTAATGAGGCCATCCTTTTTTATTGGGGTGTGCTAACTGGACCTCCTTCCCTCTCACATTCCTTTCAATATTAAAATACAGGTTTGTGGTCAGTACATTCCTCAAACGTTGATAGATGAAGGTTCGTCTGTTAGTATTTTGTCCTCTATTGCTTGTCAATCTTTGGGTTATCCTCAACTTATGCCAGTTATGCAGAATCTGTTGGCTTTCAATAGAAGAACCAGACAACCTTAAGGGATCCTTCCTCAGTTTCCTGTAACTTTGGGAGGGAAAATTGTCTTTATTAATTTCATGGTAGTCCAAGACCCCTTGGATTTCGATTTACTCCTTGGGAGATATTATGTCTATGCCATGAAATCTATTGTGTCCACTCTTTTTCATGTGATATTTTTCCCGCAAGAGGGAAGAATTGTGACTATTGATAAACTTTCATTTTTTGGCCCTGACTTGACCTTCAACTCAATGTGCTCCCTAAACGGTTCATATACGCACATGATATCGCCTCTGCCACATGTCAATTATGTGGCATTGTCTCCCATGCCTCTAATTGTCAATGAAGATGAGCCTCTCACTGTAAGCTCAATCTCTTATGACTTGGATCCGATAGTTGACATGGTGATCTCTTCGGTAGGGATATTGGAGCGTGATATCCTTACCCCTATCGCAGCCCTCGACATGCGTTACTTCTAGAGTGTGTTTCTTCCATCAAGTGAAGATCTCTTGGAGGCCATGATCGAGTTGTGTCCCTTGACATGGTGTCCTTCCGGAGAATTGTCCTCTTGGAAGCCATGATCTAGAAGAGAGCTATGAGCATGGTTTTCTGATTTCAATCTCGTTAAAAAAATGAAACCAGTTGTGAGCATAATTCTTGTTTCAATGTCAATCGCGTTGAAAAATGAAAAAGAGGTCTGGGTATTGAACCTGTATTCTCGAGCATAGTTTTTCTTCTCTATAGAAAGATCGTTAAAAAATGAAATAGATTTTTCCCCCTCTCTATTTGAGTCAAGTCCTTCGTCTAGTATTTGAAGCTTCATTTCATTCTCCTTTGTAGTTGGACAAAAGGAAGCTTGGGGAGAATTTTCCTCTAGCCTCTACAACTAGGGTGCGATGATGTCAAAAGACTAAGAAAAGGTTAAGTTTCACGAAATTTCTAGAAGGGGATATTCTAGAAGATGAGGTGGCGTCCGAATGGTTTGGATCTTACTCGCTTCTTTGATTTGGTGGGATCATCCTAATCTCTTCAACCATCTATCTTTCCCCTATATAAAGAGGGATCTATCATGGAAAAGGTTAAGAAAGATTAAGCACAAAAGTTTGATGTAAGGCTAAGAATTGGGTGAGGAATTCTACTTTAGTGCATGCTTGAGGGCTTCATTTCAGTTCATCAAGTCATTGTAGATATTCCTCATTTAAATTTGAAGCAAGTGTGTGTGTTGGAGAAAATATTCATCGAGAGGGGACCTTGTGACATCAAGGATTTGGTTGTAATCTCCACTTTCATTTTAATATAATGTAGTGATATGTTTCTTTCCCATAAACTTGCTTTGTTTTATTGTATGATTCCTTGATCGCATACATAGGTTCTCGTTAAGTATATTATATTTCTCTCACTTTGGTTGGCTTGTGTTCCCTTGCATATTCAATATCAAAAGAGCACCGGAGTGGAGTTAGGATGACGATGACAGGAGAGAGAAGCATTTAAACAGTATGTTGCATACCTCTTGTTAAATAATAAAAACAATGCTTAGAGCTTAGGGAAAGTGCCATGTTCTATTCTATTTTGTTCTAGATCAAGGTGGACCTAGGGATATCTATTTATGTCCACATTTAATGATAAGTCCCATAACATAGGACGTTGGATAGGAAGGGTGTTATCAAGATGATTTTGGATGATTATGGGATGAATCGGATATCCAAGGATCATTGGTTGGAGTTGATGGAGAAATTGGCTCGAACATGTTTCGGCATGGAAGTCTTTGGGTGACTTGTTCCACTTGGAACCATTTGGATAGTATGTTGAGACACATGTGAAGAAGTTGTGGACTTAAATAGATCAGAGGATCGCATAGAAAGGATGAAATGAAGCATGAACAAAGAAGTAGTGAGGAGGTCACTATTGGATGTGAAAAACTTGTGTAGTTGGGGTGTTTCATGGATAGGTGATGAAGAAGATGGGAGCTTGACCAATGAATCCAGGCTCATGATTTACTTTGGAAGGCATGTAAAAATGAACCATGGTTCCATAGAGGGCACATATGCAATAGTGATGAGGCAGTCTCATGGATCCTATAGTTTGTGGGATGAGTAAAGAGAGCGAATTTTGTTGGTTGCATGGTGGTAGACGTGTGGTGATTTCCTTGAATTTTCAGATATCTTGGACTTGATATGGGTTGATTAAAATGATGAGAGGAAGTGACAATAGATTTCACAACAAATATGAAGAATTTATAAATCAAATAAAGACTTCTTTTTGGAAGTGACATCGCAGCACGATGGGGCAAGAGAGTTTTCCTTGGAGAGTTTTGCATGGAGGAGTCGATTTGTAGATGGGAGGATATCAATTTGACATGGAGGTGTGACATCATGCTGGCGATGAGATGGTTGGACCAGCCAACCAACTTCTCCAACAATTAGATGAGCTAGTGCGCAATGACATGGCGAAGGGGTCATAATTCATGAGCACGGTGATTTTTTTTTGTGCAAAACTTGGTTGTTGCAGAGGAACTTCTTGATGGAGTTGGATGAAGACAACAGTGAAGGGGAAAGTGCAATGTTTCCTTGGTTTTTTTGGGTTGAGCATGTTGTGTACATTGGATAGAAACGACTATGATCAGTTTTGCATTGGTGCACTCATGAGTTCAATGCGAAGTTGGATTAGATACCCAAATTGTTCAAAATGTGGGAGTTATAACCATCCATGGAAGCATGACATAGTTTAGTTGGAGTATGGGCAAAAGAATTCATCACCAAAGTTCAACACTTAGACATATTTAGTTCTGGTTGAGGTTACGACATGAGTTGCAATCACAATAGAGTGGAGAACATACATCATTGGTGATCATAGTAGATGAAGTAATGTTGGGATTGTCGAGATGGAAATGAATTGGGGTGGGAGAGGGTGTAATATATCATGAGTTTGCATGATCTCACATGCTCCTCCATCGCAGGCTTATAAGGATGATCTGGGAAAGAAAGTTCTTGGTTTAGTTTGAAAAGACAAAGGATTTCTTATATGGAAAATTCGGGTTCCTTAGGTGCACACCAAGGATGAATTCACCAATGGTTTCTTGCTATGCACGTTAAGGTGAAGACTTGACCAAAGGTGTGGGAAAGTTGGGCATTCCATGGGAGCCGAGAGCCCCACCAAAACGATAGGTTGGTTGGTGTTGGTTAGACGCTTTGGCAAGGAAGGCACCCAACTAACTAGACAAACAAAGGAAACGTGTTGGAGATATTGAGTGCCTTGGGCGTGCACCGTGCCAAGGGGATCTCAGTAAGGAAATGTGCATTGGATGCCAAGACAGAGGATTGGTCGACAAATGGAAAACACTAGCTTGGGCACCCAATAAATGAAGGTGAAGAGTCGACTAAGGGATGAGAGTGTGCTTAGGTGGAGTCAATCGACTCACCCAAGGGATGCACACCCATTGGAAAGAGTCGACCTGAATCGTTAAGTGGAAAAAATGAAGAAAGGTCATGACAGCTTTGTGGTCAAGGGGCATGTCGGTTGGAAGGTTGGATGCCTATTTAAACCAAGGAATAAGACCATTTTGGAGGCATACAAAAAGTGACACTTATTTCATAATCGTAGATTAGGGAGTTATGAGGCAGCGACCAATTAGAGAGGGTGAGCTCCCAAACAAGGAGTCAAGTAGACCTTGGTGGGTGACTTGAGCTGCCTTGGGGAGGCTGCAATGAAGAGATGGGCAAGGTGAGTTCTTCTTGAAGAAAGGATATGGTGAACAAACAAATTGTGGAAATGAAGAGGAGTGTCGCAAGTCACACCATTTCTAAGGCAAGAGAAGTAGGATTTTCAGAGGCAAAGCATGAAGGGTTTCATTCAGACTGAGCCAATGAAGGAACGAATCACGAGCTAGCTCAACAAAGAAAATTCTTGGTGTTTTCATGACAGGTTTCTCTTTGTAATCTGAGTGAAATATCCCCTTTGTAAACTTTCTTTGTGCGGCATGAGTTGATCTCAGCACACTGTTGTTTTGTATTAATATTTGGGTGTTAGGTTGGTTTGGTCGCCCACTTGCACATTTTATTTTGTGAATGTGCATGAATGGTTTATCTTTAATGTTAAATCTAAGTACAAGAAAATGTAAACATAACTTAAGTAATAAATGAAACGATGAAGTAAGGCATAGTTTGAGTTAAGTAACTTGGAGTGGCCTTGCCACCAAGTGAATGGATGCAGTGTTACACGGTGACTGGGAGCATTGGGTGTTTTTTGTCACCCAATCAAAGGTTTTCTAAGCCCGTGAAAATACCCTTTACATACTAATCTCACTTTATTTCTTACTACTTGTCCATCTTCATCCAATTTGTTTTTGAAGACCCATTTGGTGCCAATCACATTATTGTCTTTTGGTTTGGGCACAAGTTCCTAGGTCTCATTCTTCTCAATATGATTTAGTTCTTCTTCCATAGCATTAACCCATTGTTGATCAACACTAGCCTCTGCAAAAAATTTAGGCTCTATTTTGGACAACAAAGAGAGATTTACCAGTTCATAAGTGCTTTTCAATTTTCTCCTAGTCTGTGTCTCAGTATTTTTATCACCAAGAATTAAGTTTTTAGGATGATTTTCTTGCACAAACCTTGATGGCGTTTATGTATCTTGGTGTTCTTCTTCTTCTTCTTCTTCTTCATTTTTTTCTTCTTCTTCATCATTGTAATCTATTTCTTCTCTTTGCAGTTTGTTCTTGTGAGGTCTTGCTTCATCTATTTTGACATTTATGCTTTCAACAATCTTCCACAGTATTTTTTTGTAACATGTATAGGCTTTGTTTCTTGATGAATAACCAAGGAAATTTCATTTATATGTTCTCGAAATCCTCATCATCTCTATTGATATAAAACTTTCTTCCAAATATTCTGAAATGTTTTACTGATGCTAGTCTTCCTTTCCATAATTCATAGGGTGTCTTATCGTTGTTAACCATGATTTTCCCTCTATGTAGAATGTAAATTGTAGTGTAAACTGCTTCTCTCCCAAAATTGTCTAATAATCGTGTGTCATTCAACATTTTCATAGCAATCTCTTGTACATGTCTTTTTTTCCTTTCAACCACTCCATTTTGTTGAGGATTTCTTGCAGCTGAATATTGTCTTTTTATCCTGTGAGTTTCACAAAATTCTTCAAATTCATTGGATGTAAATTCACCTCCATTATCTGACCTTGAAAATTTTATTTTCAAGTCAATCTCAATCTCAACTGAGTCTTTGAAGGCTTTAAAATTTTCAAATGCCTCATATTTATTTCTAAGAAATGTAACCCAATCCAATCTTGTATAATCATCAATAAGTAACTTAAAATAACTTTATCCTTGCAGACTTTTTGTTCTTGTTGTTCCACAGAGATTTGTATGCACAAGTTCCAATGGCTTGGATGTTGTATATTCCTTTGTCTTGAAGCTCACCCTTGATTGTTTTCCATGCTGACACTACTTTTAAACATTGTTTGAGGGTTTTGTGAGATTTGGCATATCTCTTACTACTTGCTTGGTGCTGATTTTTACCAAGATATCAAAATTCATATGGCCCATTATTCTATGCCACAACTAGATTTCATCTGTCTACCCCATGAAACATTTTTCTCCATTAATCTCATCAAGAATATGCACATTGCTTAGGGTACTAATTTATTTTGCAACTAGCTTTCCTGAATTTGTCTTTCTAATCTTACATTCTTAGGAGTCAAAAGTAAGAGTGTGTTCTTGATCACACATTTGTTTTACACTAAGAATATTGTGCTTCAAGTCTTCAACACACAAAACCTTTTCTACCGCATCCCTTCCATTTGCAAGACTAAGATTTCCCTTTCCAACTATCTTTGAAGTGCCATTATCTCCAAAGGTAACATTTCCTTCATTCTTCTTCAAGGTGATAAACTTTGTTATATCTCCTTTCATGTGACTTGAGCACCCACTGTCAATGTACCACATATCCCTATTATTTTGTGCATGTAGTGAAACTTGTATGAACAAGGATTTTTCTTTATTTTCTTCCCTTTGTTCCTTATTTATTTCCATGATTTTTGGGGTTTCCTCTTTTTTATTTTTTTTAAATCACTTCTATATAATTTTGCTATATGTCCGTAATTATTACAGTTATAACATATATTGTTATAGTTTAGTAAAGGGGGAAATGAGTTGTAATTTATTCTTGAGAATCCATAGGCATATCTATTGTTGTCCCTCATGTAACTACATTTTCATTTATTCTACAATCTATTGCTTTATGACCAAAACCATTTCAAGAATAACAATATCCAAAAAAAAAGAAATTTGGTACCTGATTATATGATTCCATCTTGATGGAAAATTCTTCCTGATTTTGTCCTTATGAGGAACATTTGTCTCCTATGGAACATTTTGGTTTTGTTTCATGTTCTCTTCAATATTGATAGGATATTTTAGAACATCAGAATAACTCAATTGTTTTGAAGAGGTTGAGGCTTCTTTATCACTTTCCTTCTTTTTGTTGTAGGCAATGCCAGTCTTGTCAAATGGTGATATTTGATAGTTTAGGATTTCATTCAAGGTTGTAGATCTCTTCTCAAATTTCATTTTGGTATTTGATATTTTCAAATCCTTTCTTAGACAAAATATTTCAGATTCTAGATTGTTGTAGACATCTTCATTTTCTTTCAGCTGGGATCTTAAGACTTCTTCAATTCTCTTTGCCTCTTCTACTTGAGTTTTTAGGTTGGTGATGATTTTTTCAGTTTCATCATAACTTTATTTAATACAAAGAATTCATTTTTTGTACTTCTTTAGTTTCTCCTTTTGTATCCATTTCTTGTTTCTCAGTCTCTCTATCTCATTTAGAGCACATATGAGCTCTCCTTCAAGATCCACTTCTACATCAATCTCAGGATTGTCATCTTCAGTTGAATCTATCTTTATATTTTCTAGGACATTAGTCTATGTTTCTAGAGCCATGAAGAGAAACTCTTTTGTTTCACTATCATTATCACCAGAAGAGTTGTGTCTTCATTGGTATATAGATTAATCTTCTATATGTAGAACTTTCTCCTCTTTCCAGTCTTTCCCTTCTTGTATTGTTTGAAACTTGAATCTTATTTTTCATTATTATTTATATTTTTTGTATAAGTACATTTAGCATCAAAGTGTCCTACTTCTCCACATTTAAATAATTTAAAGGGAACCTTACCTTTTTATTTGTCTTTTCCTCTCTGGAGATTTCTGACAAAGTTATCTTCTTCTGCATCTGATTCACTATCTGAGTTGTCATTCATTTTGTATTCTTATGTATTTATATTCTTTGATTCCTTAAAGGTTGCTTCCTTCCTTGATGGATTTGTTGTATTATCCTTTTCTATCCTCATTTCATATGCAGTGAGGATTCCATGAAACACATCCATTGTCATATTGTCTAGGTCATTTATTTCTTCAATAGAAGATATATTGGGATCAAATATTGAAGGAAGTGATCTAAGAACTTTTTGCACAATGATGGTTTCTTTAACATCTTCACCCAATCCTCTGATAGTGTTGACAATCTCATCCACACGAAGAAAATAGGTTTCGGTACTCTCTTCTTCATTCATCTTAAGGGTCTCAAATTGTCCTCTATGGGTTTGTAATTTTTCCTTCTTGACCTTGTCATCCCCTTCATATATATTTTGCAGCTTGTCCCACATCTCTTTTCCCAAAACACAATGCATGACTTTGAAAAATTTTGACTATGCCATACCACACAGAATTGCATTCATGGCTTTAGAATTATTTTCACTAGGCTTCTTTCTAACTATATCTATAGGTGGATTTGTTGGAGCTATGTAGCCATTATTGAATGCACTCCAAATGTCAAATCCAATAGCCATCAAATAAGTTCTCATTCTTATGCTCCAAAAAGCATAATTTTATCCATCAAATAATGGAGCTTCGTTTGTAGAGAAACCTTCCTGTCTATTCATGTATGTTACATGGATTCAGCTTCCAGTGGTTAGATTTTTCCTGAATGAACCCGCTCTGATACTAATTGTTGGCACACTTACTTATATTGAGAGGGGGGGTGAATCAATATAGGATTGTTTTTCATTTTCTTGTTGTACAAAACTTATTATTTTATTACTTTTCCAAAAATAAGAAACATACACAATCATACAATACACATTACACAATAATTTAACATGGAAACCCAACTGGGAGAAAACCACGGAAATATTTTATTATTAAAAAAATAATTTCACAGGAAACAACTAGTTACAAACACCAATATGTTACAATGTTTACAGGCACCAACCTAAAAGAGACACCAATCCCTTCTTTTGAGAACCAACTCAACAATACTTGTAGGTACCAACCTATTGTAACACGCCCAATCCCCTAACCCTTAATTAGGTTGGTGGGGTGTCAAAATTCTTATTTCCTTTCCTTAAGACCACATTTATTAATCACCTCTAAAATACAATTATGGGATTCATAATCTAGTTCCACTTGTCGATAGATTTCCAATGACTATAACCATGCTTAATTTTGATCCATGGGTCAAAATTTATGACCTTCCAAAGTTTCTAGACCTTCATTGGACAAAAACACCACACTGCCACATGACATTCACATGGCTCCATGTCACTTGTACAATTCCACATGAAAACATCTAGCACATATGTGGCTATTGGTGTGGCATCGACCACTAGCCCATTGGGATTATCGACCCTCCACACTTAACACTTCCTTCACATTTATTTGATATCTAGTATGTCGAGGATCGACCCACCAGGATCACCGAGCCACTAGGAGATCGACCCACCAGGGCTTCAGCCACTGGGTAAACTTACCCTTTACATCCCTAAGCATCTGATCTGGTGTCCAAGCTAGTACCTCGGACATGTGGCCCTAACAACACCTATCATCTGGCTCAACATGTGGCACTCATGATGTGATACAGATCACTTCTCAAAACTATGAATCACCTTGACACATGGCACAATGACCACTTGACACATGAACCATTTCATGGAATGCCACATCATCACTGGTATAAGGGTTCCCCACTCAGGTGTTGACACCTATCCACTATGCATTGGCTTGATTATGTTATCTGACATCACTCTAACATCATCGTCATGTGTCTTATATTCACTCATAGAACTAACAGGGTTATGGGTCTGAACCCTCCCCGGGACCATGCCCCACCAGGAACCGGGATATCAAGAAATCACAAGAGAAAACTAGCTTGGAAAACTTTTGATAGGCCAAGGAATGACATAACCCATCCTAGAACCATGCCCCACCGGGCACTGGGAGATCGGAAAATATATAAGGGCACAAGGACTTGGAAACCTCTTGGGATTATATACTCCAATACCTCGAGGCATGACATCCTCCTGAGCTTATTTACGATATCAATGGTTGAGAATTATTGGCACTTAGATTCAACAGTTGAGTATTATGTGTGATGAATCAAAGGTCTCCATTCTCAACTTGGCCCACTCTTTCCCTATGCAATGAAAGGCTGACACACATCATCTACCATGGCACGTTGACTGCCATGCTGAAACCCTCATCATCTTTATCACGTCACTCACTCTCATTTGCAAGAAAGGTTTGGAACTCCATGTGGGAACCCTACCCCATCAAGTATCAAGTTATCATGACTTCATGGGATGGAAAACAGGCTAGGTAATATCCGATAGTCTAGGGGTAGAGGGGTAGAACCTCTCCTAGAACCCTTCCCCATATTGGATATCAAATATTGGGCATCGTAATGGGGAGGAGGTCTTGGGGACCTTCTGATACTCTGATACTCTAATATATTGGGAATCAACCCCCCCTTCAAGCTTGATACAAGGGATCTACAGTTGAGGTATCTTGACCCATAGATCCAATGACTAAGTTTCAAGGTAATAGTTCGAGGGTTCAAATTTGACAGGGATTGTTGTAGGGGCTAGTCATCTCTACCGACTAGACTTGTCAATTGACCAGCCAAGTAAATTGTAGAATTCATATAGAGAGGTTGGTTGAATAGATAGTTAGAGTCAACCAACCAAGTAGTTAAGAACTGTAACCGACATGTAACCAAGTGACTTGTATATATATATGTAGCTATGTAACAAAGAGAGAGAGAGAGGTTGTTTACTGACATAATAAAGTGAATTTTATGGTTCTCCCACTACTTGTGTATGATTTAATGTGTCTCTATGTGTGATTGTATATGATTCCATAATATATGTTTCTTTTTGTAAGGATATATTGGTAACATCTCATACTTTTCCTCAACCTACAACATTGGTTATGCTTCTAGTAGTCTCGAACTTGGGAATGCACAAATAAAAAGGCACATAGATGTTAAATTTGGAAGGCATACATGAATGGTGGGAGCATAAAATTAATAATTGTATCAAAAATTATGCAAGGTGGAAACTGATGATTGCAGAAGGGTGTACACAGTTCTTCTCAAAAACATACAAATGATTCCTGGAAGCTATTCCATAATCACTATTTCGATATCTCAATTAATCATCGAATGCGCAAACTCATTCCATATGAAAAATTGATGCAAAAAATAAGAAACGGTGGAAGAAAAAATATGAACAAGTGGTTTGAGAGAATCTTTAGAGATTACATTGAAGAGAAAGTGACTAAAGACAGAGAGTCAGTTGAAACTATCAAAAATAAATTCTATATTGAATTACGCGGTGGTTTCCTTTTCACTGTCCCATCCTTGATTCATAAATTCCTATTAGACAAGGGATTTAGAGATATTTTCGAGTACCAAACCCTTTTTTCCAATATTCCTCCAAATTCCAATTGGAAATAAAATCAAGAAGAGTGGGAAGAATTCCTTGAAGATGACTGCAAAGACACAAGAGAAGCCTAGGATTATTTTTTTAAGAAATGAAATTAGTCAGAATGAGCAAAACCACCGACCAAAAGTAATCCAGGTCAGCAATGGGAGGTTGGACAATCCATGAGATTATATAAGTTGAGTTGAGGGCACCCAAGTTGAAAATTTCCAAATATGGGAGGAAGATAATGGAATCAAGTGAGAATTTTTTATGTCAAATGTAGGCACATAAAAATTCAATTGATATTCCAAAATTGGAGTGGGAAAAAAGGAAACATAGATGAGAAGAGATATGAAATGAAAGGGATCCCTAAATTTCACATAGGAAACCTACCCAGGCATGGCAGTTTGTTGGAGCATCCCTTGAGAGCACCCCAATGGGTCTTTGGAGGAGTAAAATCTTGCAAATGAGTATGGCAGGCAGTGGCACCTAGAAAGTAGTTGAACAAGTCAACAGTATGGATATCGACGATTCAGGACCCATGACTCAACATTATCTCATCAGAATCCCTAGCCTGTGCATTGCAGACTTCCTCTGATAGAGACTTTATGTGGATACTAAATCCTCAAAGGTGTGGTGTCAAACTGAAAATGATGGTCAAATAAGAGACAATTTTTTAATTGAAGTGAAAGAAAACATCCAAAATCAATGAGAGGATATACTCCTCCACATAAGAGATCTCACGGACTCTGCCCCCCTATCGAATCTACTCCTTGAAGATTACAAATCAACAGATGGAAAAAGTGAATCAACGGAACCCCTAAGAGGATGATTCATAGAATTATAGACAAATACTCTCAGAAAAATGATCTAGTCCCTAGAAAAGAACAAATGCAATTAGAAATCGAATACACTCCAACTGAAGAGAAATGACAAATTGTATTGGTCGAGTTGAATACTCATATTTTGACTCCAAAAAGTAAGACCACATAAACTTCCCAGTTAAATTTGAGCCAAAATATTGCAATAGTTCCAGTCTTGAAAAACCCAAAGAAAACGATAGTGGACCTCAGTCATATTTATAAATTCGATGAAGATCGCAAATGAAACTGGTTCATTTGTGAGAAATTATAGGATGCAGTCGATACAACCGACGAAGACAAAAAAAAATGGCACAATTTGGTGTTTCCCTTCAATTCAAGGCCCTCACCTGGTTCATGAACTTCACAGATAATAAACAATGACCGAAGGAAGAAATAAAATAGAGCTTCCTCACATATTTCAAAACAAAATATATAAGCCACTTGGATGGGAAGAAATTTAAAGAAATCAAACATAGTCTGGGCAAAACCGTCTATGAATATGATAAAATATTTTAAGATATTTTAATCCAAATTCCTTATGTAGTTGAAGAAAAATTTCTTGTAAAATGGTATGCTACAGGGTTGTTACAAAAAATTCAATAATCATTACGCATGTTTGACATCCAATCGTGTGAAGAAGCATTGAAAAAATCCCAACGCATAGAAATGGATGATGAAGGAGCATTGAATTCATCAATAATCAAGAAAATATTGGAAGAAAAACTCGCAGCACTGCAACAGTCAATAAAAAATATGTCGATTTCATGAAATGAACTTTGGTGAACAATTTTATCTAGTGAAGGACATACAAAATATTACTATAGATTCAATGATGCAATGGATCCATCAGTCTGACGCATTCAAATTGAAACATTCTGTGACATTTGTGAGGCCATAACAATTCACGCAACAAGATATTTCACACATAACCTAAGGAATTCCTGACCAAAATAGTGCCACATCTATGAGGAAAATAATGATTCCACACAAGAATGTCATTTAAATGGAAAAAATAAAAAGAACAACCAATTAGTGTATCATACACACATGGTCGACTAGAATTTCGACCAAGGAAGTGGAAATGGATATAGATGACGATGTCGTGTGGATTATTAAGGTCGAGGAAAAGGTGGAAGAGGACCATTCGGAAGAGGAGGCAATCGAGGTCATTATTAGTGATTTATCTGCAAGACGGATGACCACATTAGTCATGATTTCCCAATAAAGGAAAAAACTAATCTTAATTTCTACAACATATGTGGAGTGGGGGATCACTCCCTTGAATACTATCCAATTTTATTAGATAAAGTGATGAATAAGTGAAATGTGAACCTATTGCATACAGTTTCCAAGTAAGACATTTTAAATTCAAAAAATATCCATGTAGTAACATGATCGGGAGTGGGTGAATACATTTACCCAAACCTGCCAAGTTGACAAAGGGGAGGTCAAGATGCATATCCCAACCCAGAGCATGAAGAAAGAATAATTCAGGAAGAAATAAATTTCTTTGAAAACATCAACCACGAAAAATAAAGTAGAAACAAGGGAGGAAATTATAGTATTCCAGACACTTCTCTAGAGGAATTTCTCCAATTACTAAATAAAAAGAATTTGATTGGTCACCTCATCGACTTGTTAAGCATCCTAAGACAATACAAAGAATATTAAAGACCAATTAAAAATATTTGACAGATGTCTCAGGAAAGGAATACAGGTGACTTCGACCCACAAGTCGACCTGGAAATTGATGGCCATATGATCAAACAAGTCATAGTCAAATTTGATTCGCAAGTAAATATCCTCCATAGAGAAACATGGTTTTGACTTGGAAAACCCTTGCTACATCCAACAATGAATTTATTAAAATTAGTAGATCAAAGGTTCAGTAAACCAATTGGCACAATTAAAAATGTCATAACATCCATAATGTGAATTCCAATAAGAGTCAACTTCGAAGTCATTTATCTAGTCAAAGGTGTTGTTCCTGAGATTAAACTTAAATCTTAAAGAGTAATGTCAAGCATCAAGAAAGTTTAAAGAGATTGTTTTAAAAAAGTTATTTTTCTACCTTTAGTTATATGAGAAAAGATATTTAAATGAAATTAACAATATGGCAGTACAGAGGTCGTATTTCATGTCTAAGTCACAATTTTAATATCGAATGGTGTGGGGGGGAATTACAAAAATGTTAAACAAAGCAAGGCATCAATTTCTTAAGAGTCTCACCTTCTTGTAGTAGAATAAAAATAGATAGTGCATCCTTGAAGAGAATATAAAGTACAGTAATTCACACAGCTTGCAGGTCTTGTTTTACTCATAGTAAATATAGAGGAAAAACTGCTCACTTAACGAATTAATGATATAATACGATTACAGTAGTTGTAATACTAAATTGCAATCAAACATCCATCAAGGAATTGCATAAAGAAATGTTGAGATATCGAAAAACAGAAGAAACACATAACCCAAACTAAACAAAATTTGGAATCTCTGTCTGCACTTGTATTAATACTAAAAAAAGGAGAGTTTTCTCTATTACATCTGGTAAGAAGCAGCCATGAATAGATCTTTGATCTACATATTTATACAAAAATTGTCACAACTCAGACAGTTGGACTTCTCATAATAAAAATAGCATATATTTGAATAAGAGAACAGAATGTAAAATCTGAAGAGATCTGTTGGAGTTCTCCTATGTCTCTTCGTCTACTGGCATAAACGTTTCTTTTCCTCATTCCTTTATCCTGGACACAATTATCGTCTGGTCTTATTAATAATTCATCATATTGTCATGGTTGTTTTAGTTTTGTTGTCATCTGTCCCTCTAGCTATGTTCAGTAATGCAATGACACTTTCTTACCTGCTCCCAATTGTGCTTGTTTTTCCATGTTCAATGCATTGGTTGCATCTATCTAAAAATTCCACCACCAACCTTGATGGCTCAATTGTTTCGCTAACCTTGAAAGTGTATAACTTCTTCTCTACCTGAGGAAGCCTTTCTCGAATATTTTTCACCTCCTGAGCTATGATCTTGGAATGTGAACTTGGGTTCACTAGCCATTTATTAATCTTAAGAGGATCAATATGGAGCATTTCTTGAATGGTTTCCAGAGTTTCTTCTTTGTTCTTTCTAGCATTATGCTAGATCATTTCGATATTGATTTTCCCTAGGGCCTCCGCGATACTTCTTCCCTCAAAATACATTAGTTTTTTGTCTAAGGATGATAACGCTTCTTGGCAAGATTCATTTACCTCCAGGGCTAGTCTCTTTCTCTCTACCAAATTCGTTTCCTGCACCTTTAGGGCCATATCACCTCTTATTTGTTCAGAAGGGGAAAGGCGAAGAAAATCATGGATGCTATCTTTATGTGCCAATATGATGGCTTCTTGAAATTTAGCTCGGGCTGAGAGAGCTTCTCTTTCCTTAATATAGATATCTTTCACAACAAGTTCCACTACCTGGTAGCATTTATGGATGGCATCAACCTTCATAAAAAGATCTTGCTGAGCCATTTTCCAGTCTTTAGTTTATTTCTGATGCTTGAATTTGGAAGGCCAAAATGTCTATTGAGGTACCTTCGGTCACCTTCAATTTATCTTGAAGTTGTCTTATAAATTCATCACATTGCGTGATTAGAACCTGGTTGATTTGTGAACTCTGATGGAGCTCATAAAGAATTCCCCAGAGCCGTTGAATTTGTTGTCGATCATTAGCTCTGATCTGCTCAAAGTCTTGACTTACTCTGGCCTGGATAGTCTGTTCAATAGTGTATATCCACTTTTGTAATTGCTCTACCAACAGACACTTTTTTCGCAGTTGTTCGGAAAAATTGTCCATAGACCATTGATTGGCTGTGGCGAAAGCACTTAATGAACCTGCAACTTCTTTTGTGAATTATGTATCATCTCTATCATTTCCATCATACACCATTCTCTACCTTTTGACTATTGATCCATCTTTATGGTGTGATTCTCTTTTCACAATGGCCTTGCAGTTCTTGCTAAAGAACAAATTTGAAGGTGGCATTTCTTCGAGTGAGATAGGGGTTAGATCATTCACGAAAAATTTTTATGGATGAGGGGACCCGAAGATGGATTGCAGAGGTGTTAGTGATGTAATGGGAGAGCCAATCTTCATATATTATTGTTTCTCTATTGTACTGGAAGTACCAGCAGGGGTGGTTGGCGACGGAGGAGACATCGCTTTTCCTTGTTTTAGAAAGGCTTTGAGTTGAGCCTTTTCCTGAGGGCCTAGTGGAATTGATAATGAGGCCTCTAATTTCTGAGTCAACACCTTCAATCTCTTTGGGTATTCTTCAATATTAAATTTACTAGAGTGCCCTGGTTCAAAACATGGAGGCATATATTCTTGTGTAGGAGGAGCGGTTATCGATTCTCCCTATAGTACTTTTGGAAAACTGTTTCACCTGTGTCTTTGGAAATTGAGGAAAATATCCTATTGATCTGGTGGCAAGGTTTGGAACCTGTCTTGTACCTCTTCATAAGACCTGACTCCCCTGAATATTTCCTCGTATGGGGAGTCTTCGTGCACATGTATTTCCATGTTGAATTGGGCCAGGTTGTTTTCTACGATCTTGTGTGGGTCATGCCTTTTGAATTCAATGTCAACCAATTTGACATCATTTAGGTTTGTGGCCTCTACTTTAGAGTGACCAAAATATAGTACGAAAACATGTCGACCTGGATAGGGAAATTTGGTCATAACGTTTTTTGAGATGCCTTTAGCTCCTTGTTGATGCCTCCCGTTACTTTCTGGTAGGCTACCTCTCTACATACCAGTCGATCTGGTATAAATCGTGGGAGAGCATGGGAGTAACTGAGCATACAAAAACCCTGATATAGGAGAAATTATCCTCGATGAAACAATCTGCGAGCCTTTCCAGGTTTCCCATCATCCTGTTTGAAATCCGAGGAGGTGGATGACCATACAGGGCTACATGAATAGGGACTTCTACATGGTGACAGATTTCATAAAATAAATATTTGGCTTTGTCCTGCCACAACTTGGAATGATAGAACTGAATGGGTTCTACACTAGTCGGGGTCCAGCTCCAATTTATCAGTGGGAAAGGAGTCATGAAACAGATGGCATCCATGATGTACGCTAACATGTAAAAGTGATCTAAAATGAAGAAGACTTGTATTCTTGAAAATATTTGCAAGTTAAATTTTATGTGTTAAAATGCAAATGGATCAACTTTGCAACACAAATTTAATAGGATTTACTCATTCAAGATGCATATAAACAGCAGCAAAAGAAATGAACAGAAAACACATAACACAACAAATGATAAAGGAGTTCACCCCTCTCTTGGGCTACATCTCCTGGCCCAACTTCCAATGGATCATTTGTATTATTTGCTCAAAGTGATAAAAAAAAAATCACTTTACAATGCTCAAAATGCCAAATAGACTACTCCAATGGCTTCAAAACGTCCAAAAACCCCTAGCTGGGATTTTTCGACACCTCGTTTGGCCAAAAATTGAAGAAGATAAGCTTCCTGGAAGTCCCCCCTTCAAACTTGTTGTCTCTGCATCTACAAAATGCACCCTTGTTGGCTCAACCTAGCCCACACACATATTTAAGCGTAAAAACTTAGCACCAGACACAACCACACGAACCATGCAAACTGTAGGACAGTTACATGCGCACCTAGCCCCTAACCGTCAAGGGAAAGGTCGTATGACCCATGCGACCGCGCGCAAGTATAAACATAGGCTCTCATTCCACATGCCAATGGTCAAAGGAAAAATGGCAGGTCATTTGTATAACCGTTGGAACCAAAACAAAACACAACCACGTGCGTGCGCCGAATGGTATAGCATTGGGTCATATGTTAATACAATGTCACGCCCCAACTATACACATATGAAAAAATTTATAAATATTTTGCCACATATATAACAAGGAATAACCAGTGCCGCACCAGTTGGTGACTCTTCCCAAGTCTCTCCCCCCTACTCGAAGGTCGCGGGGTCGACTCCGGCCAATGACATAATTTTAAACCAATAGATATATGACACGTGGCGGCTATTGACTGGACCACATGTCGTCATCACGTTCGCTGAAAACATGCCATGTCACATGACAATTGTCCAAATAACTGCCTACCACATGTCATACAGCCTGCCATGTGTCATACGGCTTGCCACGTGTCGTACGTACGGACTGTACAGTCAGCACCCCTTTTTTTCGCATGTTTGTCATTTTGAACAGAACGCGATATATCTTGCTCCCAACGTCCATTTGAACCCAAATGATTTGCATTGGGTTCGTAACGACGAGGCCTACACTCTCGTTTTATTTGAAGCAATTTTGAACACTTTGAATTTTTGAGCAAAATTTGATCCCCTGGATTACACCTTTAAGACCAACTCGAAGATACTCCACATTTCCTCGTTTTGAAGTTCACATTCTCCTGTCAAGGATGGTGTCTTCATGCAGTTATGTAATATATTCTAGGGAAAAATCATCTATAGAAGGAATCTGAACATGCTCTCCTTGATCATCAATCAAAGGAGGCTCATACAATTTCAAATTCTCAACATTAACAACTGCATACATTTGCATATAAGGAGGCAAATCTACACGAAAGGCATTGTTACCAATCTTGTCGATAATCTTGAAAGGACCATATCGAATCGGTTTCAATTTTTTACCTTCTCCTTTAAGCCTGTCCTTATTGATGTAAAGCCAAACTTCATCTCCAACTTGGAAACTGTGATCAACACGATGTTTCTCATGTCTCATTTTGTACTTGGCTTGACTCCTTTCCAACTACTCTTGCACCATTTGATGTATCGACTGAATTTGTTCAATGAAATTTTTTGCCCTATCAATGTCATATTGACCATCAATAGCAATATCCTTCCCAAAGATAAAATCTAAAGGAGATTTGGGCAAATAGCCAAAACATGCTTCAAATGGTGACGTTTGAGTTGAAGAGTGCTTAGCTCGATTGTAAGCATGTTGAATGTAGTGTAAATGCTCATCCCAAAGTTTAGGATGCTTGCTACAATAAGCACGAAGAAGATGCACCACTGTTCGATTTACCACTTCTGTCTGACCATCTGTTTGTGGATGAAAAGTTGTGCTCTTTTTTAGTTTGGTGTCCATAAGTGCCCATAAACTCGACCAAAAACTTCCAACAAATCGAGAATCCCGATCAGAAATAATGGATTTAGGCAATCCAAAATGCACCCAAACATTTTGAAAGAACATTTGTGTCATTTGCTCAGCTGTAACCTTCTTCGTACAAGGCATCAAAATACACATTTTGCTAAATCGATCAACCACAACATAAAGATAATCATGATTTTGTCTAGACATAGGTAGCCCTCCTATAAATTCCATGGAAATACTTTCCCAAGGACGAGAAGGAACCGGAAGTGGAGTATACAAACCCAACTTTCGATTGCTAGGTTTACCTGTGGCACATAACGAACATCCTCGAACATATCTTGAAACACTTTCATTCATTTTAGGCCAGTAGCAGTATCTTTGCAAATTAGCCATTGTCTTGCCTACACCAAAATGACCAGCAATAAGAGAAGAATGGGCTTCTCTTATAATGTTGATTCTTTCCCCCTGTGGAATACATAGCTTGCCAAGATGATACAAAAGATTATCATGCACATGGTAATCCAATTCATCAACATGATTAGAATGACACAAAGTCTCATATACTTCTTTAAAATCAGTATCCAAAGCATATTGCTCAACATAACTTTCATGCATGATAGGACTATGCTTAAGAATAATTGAAGCACTAATAATAGGCCTTGAAAGTATATCAACAACTTTGTTATAAATTCCCTTCTTATACCTGATGACCAAGTGGAACTGTTGAAGAAACCCATCCATCTGAAGTGTCTAGCTTGTTGTAACTTTGTTTGTGATTGTAAATATTGCAGTGGTTGATGATCGGTGTGTACAATGGTTTCTTTTCCCAACAAATAATGTTTCCATTTTTCACACTTTGTACCAATGCATACTGTTGAAGAAAAATCTCCCTGCGGACAGGCAAATCTCCTCAAAGAGATAGAATCTTAACTCTAAGATAGAAAGTGCTTATCATGGTCACTGACTTCCTTTTAGATCTAGGTGGACTAGTGTGTGAGAAGGAAGGAGAAGAGAAGTACCTTTTAAAGGTGTTTGTCCCTGCACGCTCTGAGTTGAGCTCCAATCTTTCGCTCCTTGATAAGCCCTGTATACAAACAAAGTACGACCACTTCCTACTCTATCAAGATTACTCCGAAATAGGTCTATCTACTAAAGAGACAAATTCATGTGAGATTGAACACGAATTAGAAAGAAACAGGCCAAGCAAATTATATTAATGAGGACAAAACATCGCTTACAACCATAGATGGATTGCAGCAGTTTCGTTAAGTCCTCCTTGTCTACCCCTTGCTCAAAATATCCACAATCTGAATGATGATAGCTTCATTGATTGCTCCCTATGAGATCATAGGTCCCTTGCTTCCAAATCACCTCTGTTCCATCACCGCTTATAAGATCATAAGTTTGGTGTGATTCTCCCTTTTCAATCTCCTTTCACCATTAGAAAGCTTTCTTATATAGCCTTGGAGAGGCTTTAACCACTTGAGATATCCTTGGGGAAGGTGAGTATTTTCCTCCTTCAGTTGAGGATTTTCCCTAAGATCATGGTTGGACTAGGGATTCGAGCTCAACTTCCTTCTAAGAATGAAAATATCCTTCCCCCATTCATCTCAACAACTCAACTGTTGCCTAAAATAGGTAGCGCTCCCTCAAAAGGGCACTCAGAGTGCTACAGCACTCCCTAGTAGGCTAAAGGGGGGTGCCAGTGCTCCTAAAGACACCAGCACTCCCTCAAAAGGACCAAAGGAGCTTTATAACGCTCCTAGATAGTGTAAGGGGGAGCGCCAACGCTCCCAGAAGAGGTATAGGGGAGCGCTCTCCTCCAAAACTCAGTTTTTGAGGTGCTTTCATATGGAAAAAGGTTTGTAAGCCTGCTGACTCATTTCTCCTCTTCCAAATCAAGTATTTGAGGTGTTTCAAATGTCCCTCTCATGTCATTATAGGCACGACATAGGCATGATGGCAGTATGCTTTCTTTAACACTTGTGACACTTGTAAGCAAAATGCGACACTTGCGACCTTTGTAATGACGACACTTGCGACACTATCAAAGTGAGTATTTTTTATGTGTAACAGATTGCCCCACAAAGTATGAAGTTAGAAAATAGGAACTGATAACTAAAATGCTTTGTAGAATTTCAATAAAGGGTATAGACGCAGAGAACCTGACAAAAGCTGCACACAAACATCCAACAAATATTATGACATGTTTCAAACCCAAGGCAGGCATACCTATGCTTGGGTGATCAAGACTTGCAAGATATGGCCACCATAAAATACACTGTGGATCCATAATTGTATTTGATAAAAAGGTATAGCCATTGAAAATACACTGTGGATCTATACTATGATGACCTAAACTAATCGTAGCCACGAAGAATACATAGTGGATCTATGAGATGACAAGACATAGCCACGACCAATACAAAGTGGATCTATGTAACAGTATATGTGTCATTGTTCAAGAGAAATTCCTTCGCAACCTGGGCAAAGCATATATCAAAGTGATCACTCAACCCAGGGTCTTCTTACCGATCCTGATGTGGTACGAATCTAACCATGTGAATAGATGTCCTGATGTCGAACATGGAAGAAACCACTTGATTACCGGTCAATGGTGTAAATCGTTAACAAGCACGAGGGAGATCACCATTAATGTGAATGATTCCCAAGGTACCCTAGTACATCCCGACGAATGTGAATGGATGAGCTGGAGTCGAACATCCATGGGATCATCCGATCATAGGTCAATGATGTAAACCTACTGTCGAATGTGAGGAGGTCTTCCATTGAGGCATGCAGGTCCCAAAGTACTAACTGGTTTCTAAGCCTAATTCCTGGATAATGTGCTGAGGTCGACAGGAATAGGCTCGTCGAAGGAGGGCCTTGATGTATCCCCCATCAACGACATGAAATGTACATAGATATGTAATTGGTAGATCAAATGAACATGGACTGACACGGGTTTTGAAACACGATATTTGGGATGGCTGACTCTAGAGGTGAATACTTCCCTTGAACACTGAGTCACAACAGCAAAAACATGACATGGACCAAAACTTGATGATGTGGATGTTGTGACTTACGTCAGCTGACCCAAAGGAGTGAAAGAAACTCAGAGGATTGGCTCAATGTAGAGGTTCAGTGGATTATAATGCGTGCAAATGACAAAGTGTCATGTTCAAGGGCGACTCTAAGAATTACTTGGTAATGTTCTCAAGAGACTGCTTGGCTTGCTTCTTTCAAAATTTCCCCCATCCAGATAGACGAGTACCTCTTTTTAATTTAACAAGCTCGAGGAGGGTAACACATGCTCGATATAACTCACCTTCGGTAAGTTCCTCTTCCTTTGTTTAACAAACTGGAAGAAGTAAGGGTTCGGTCCCGTATGGGCCTATCGATGTTTGTTTTAGCGAGTCCAAAGACAAAAAACTCGAAGTTTTTTCATGATTATAGAGTCTGTAAAAACACTTAAAAGAGAACTCTCTCAGTTCCTTTTTTGTAAAGTAGTCTGACGAGACCAAAAAAGAGATAAACTATCACTCAACAAACGTTTTCTTCAAATACTTTAACGAGCGTGAAGAGAACAAGGTCGCTTGGTAATCTTTTCATGTTTAGAGAGTCTGAAAAGAACTTAAAGATGACTCCAGTGTTGTCCTTTTTCGTAATGTTAGTCTCGCGAGGCCGAAAAAGAGATAAATTATCACTCGAAAGATTCCCTTTCAAACCATTTAACGAGTGGGATGAAATCAAGATCACTCGGCAATATTTTCATGTTTAGAGAGTCTGAAAAGAGCTTAAAGGAGACTCCAGGGGGTTCCTTTTTTGTGTATCCATACAGGTCCGAAAAAGAGATAAAAGTCTACCCAGATGCATTCTCATGTATTTTACGAGCACGAGAAAGAACAAAGACTAAGCTCGGTATGCCCCTAGCTTGAAATCTAGTGGATTAACTCCAGAAAGATCATCAAAGGATGGAGACATGCCCTCCAAGCTTCGATTCATTCACTGATTTTGATGTCGTCGCCAATTTCGCTAGTAGATGAGAAAAAGGAGAAGGGTGGATGAAAATAAGGTTCAAGAGAGGTGACAGTTTTATTTTTAACGAGCTTGACACAGGAAAAGAACTATGCTCAAGGCCTCCGTTTCATTTTTTAACGAGCTTGCTACAGAGAAGAGAAACTATGATCGTGGTTGTTTCTTGATCATGGCTTCCAAGAGGATAATGCTCTGGAAGGATGCCACGGCAAGGGATAAAACATGGTCATGGCCTCTAGGATATCTTCACTGGATGGAAGATAATCACTCGAGAAGGAACACATGTCGAGGGTTGTGACAGGAGTAAGAATATCAGGCTCCAATAATCCTACCGAAGAAATCACCATGTCCACTACCGGATCCAAATCGTCGAAAGTTGAAAGCATGGGAGATGATGAAAAATAAATACCAGGAGGGGAGATAGACGGTATATCTACCCAAATTTCTTCACGAGGGGGAAGAAAAGAGGATCGGTGATGGTAATTATCCTGAGGTAACTTGTCAATGCGAAACATTTCTGGAAGAGATGCATCTGAAGGGAAAGGTGGGGAAATGTAGTCGATCGCAGACGACAAGGAATGCAATTGTGATTGCATCGAGGAACTGTCAAGTGCCAATAGATGTTGGGCATATGACGAGGGAGAAGAGGATTGGGTAGGAACGTATGATGTTTTGGCTGGACTAAGTGGCACGATGTCACCTAGTGCATCGAATTCCAAAGGACAAGGTACAATCCAAGGGTCAGATGATTCCAAAGATTGATAAGTAGTGGTCGAAATCATATTGACGCTAGCAATATGATGTGTAGTTGGTGGAAGTGGTGTAGGGAAGGTACCCATGAAGCTAGAATATTTCAATAAGCCAACACCAACACTTTCATACATGATCTTGTGGTCCCCCAAGAAAGGATTATTGTTGGTAGCACGAATGCGAGCATCGGTCGTGCAGAAATCCAACTGATCAACAGTGACAATTTTTCCCTAGTGAGGAAATTGTACACATCGAAAGACTAATGAGGCAACGACAGTCATATCATAAAACCAACTTCTTCCAAGTAACAAGTTGTAATCGAGGGGAGCATTGACCACCTTGACATCAACAATAACAGTTTTGCCACCCAATTGGATGGGCAGGGACTGTAAAATCCCATGGGGATGAAAACCTCGCCCATCAAAGGCGCGTAACATCGTTGGGGATTTGTTGAGTGCTGGTGATTTTAAACCTTTCCAACACGCTAAAGACATGACACAATTCGAGGCTCCCTCATCCAGAATAGTTTGATGGATTTGTTGATTGTGAACAAAAACATCAACTTGGAAAGCAAGTTGGTGGGAGAGTCGACACGCATAATTATCCAAGTTAAACATGATCTGATTAGATGACTCGGGATCAACAACACCAAGAGAGGTCAAGAGCGTTCTACGTTGACTGGGGCAGTGCTATAGAACTTCTAACGCAGACATAGCACACGATGCTTGAGCCAAATCTTCAACAATGTTGTAGTTTTGGGCAGCGCACAAACTAGGATTAAAGGTAGCTTCGCGGATAGTGCTCTTAGGAGGGCACAATATAGATTCGAACGTGGGTTTCTCAATCTGAAGTGGTCCAGATGGAGGATTAACCGATGGAAGACTAACAGAGGATGATAATGAATCCGGTAAAATTTCGTCACTGTTAGTGTCTTTTCCCTAGTCAGGGTTACCTGGTGTATCGTAGGTCTTAGAGAGAGTGGTCAAATTGATCCCATTAAACATATAAATATGTGCACTCGACGAGGCCTCATCATTAGGATCGCTAGAACTGCCCCCAGGAGAGGGGGTTTGAGAAACCATAGATTGTTGTTGTGGAAAAGGTTGAGTAAGCACAGCGAGTTGTGACTTCCCTTAGAAAAGTTTGGCCACTTCATTGCGAAGCGAACAATCTCGAGTGTAGTGATCGTCACCACAAATAATACATAGGAATTTCAGTTTCCATTGTGGTTGCTTTTCGGCAGCAGGTGTTTGATTGTTGGGTTGTTCATTATTATTTTTTGATTTATTCTTTGTCTTCTTCTTACCTCCAGATTGTTGTGAAGGGGCAGATTGAACTGCATTCACCTCAGAGATCTGAGTTTGGGGGAAGGTAGAGGAGGGTGTAGTTGACTTGGATTTGATGGAACCGATAACACCATCTGCATGAGATGAGGATGATGGCTTAGAAGGATCGGTATTATCTCGAGCAGCATTCGGAAGCAAATCATACAAAGTACCAGATTGGGAATAAACCAAGTCTAAGTACTGAGCCTGAGCAATGGCTTGTTCCTCTATGACCGCACCACCCATAGTGACATCATGAGCGATCGAGGGTAATAGTGATTTAGTAAACCATTCTTCCAAGAGTATGTCAGGAATGACTGCCTTGATCATCCTTCGTTGTCGCCTCCACTCATGAATATGGTCATAGATATGCACGGAGTTGGTTTGACGAAGGGAGTTCAAGAGTTCAGTACCTGTCTCGTAGGGAATATGAAGTTGAAAGTGCATGAGGAAAGACATGGCAAGGGAATTGAAATCATGAAAAGAAGCACATGGTAGTTCAATATACCACTTTATTGCCGAACCGGTAAGCGTTCGCTGGAAAAGATGCAAACGTACAGAATCATCCATGAGGGAGTTTGATGAACACCAAAAATGGAAAGTCATCACGTGATTGTTCGGATCTTCACCAGGTTTCCGTCAAACTTCAGAATATAAGAAGGAAGCTTAGCTGGAATGACTGGCCAAACCGGTGAATGAGAAATAGGATCATTAGTTAACCGAGACAAGTCTGGGAGATCGAGAGTCGCAAGGAAAGGTAGTTGTTGGTTAATGTGCTAATGATACTAGTGTGGCATAGGAACACCAGGAGGACCATAGACTGGGTTAGGTGGATAGTTGTAACCAGTAGGTCCTCCTACGTATGATTGTTGCTGGCCAGGGTAAGAAGGATTTGACGGTGCATGAGAAACATGGGCGTAACGCGGTGAGTTCTGAACATTATAGGCCGGGTGATTTATTTGCTCGTGATGAGGATAAACATTTTGGACTTGAGAATGGTAAGGAGTAGATCCCAGAGGCGGATACACATGAGGCCCATAAGAAGGATAAGACTGTGGTCCCGGAGAACTCTAGGTGGTGTTTTGGATACTGCCCGGATAAGATTGCCCATAAGATGTTCCGGAAGGGACAGGATTGGATACTCCTCCTAGTGGGTTATTATACAAGTTCCCCCCAACATGGGGTTGAGTAAAAGTTCCTCCTGAAGATACTCCCCAGGATTGTGAAGGGTTTCCAGCAAATGAGGGTTTCCCCCCTGCCAGTGGTGGATGTATGACCAAGGTTTGAATGGAAAACGGAGGTTGCACTCCAGGAGGAGCATGAACAGGGGGTTGTCCCCCGAGAGGGGCAAGCCCACCATGGAAAGGTAGTCCTATAGGGGGGAAAGGTATGTTGGATGGTGGTTTCCCTCCAGCCAATTGTGTTTGGCCAGCAGGGGTCAGCATTCTCAGGTGAGAAGATGTCTCAGTGAGATCGTGTGGAACATGTGGCACTGTAGAGTAAAAACTCGTAGAAATAGAGGTAGAGATTGAAGTGATTTGAGGATGAGTAGAGGTGATGAGTCCAACATTAGGATGGACTTGTTTTGGTGTAGTAGTAGGGTGAATAACCTGATCGACTAAGTGATTCTTGGTTTGACCGGATGGTCCTGGTTCACTAGGAGGGTCATGAGAAGGAAAGGGTTGTCGAATATATTTGAAATGCTCATAGAGATCGTGTCTCGATGAAGTCCTCCATACAGAACGAGCAGGTGTGGGATTGGTTTCTACCACGGTGCTAGGATGAACAGGAGTCCTATACTCATCACCAAAGAGTGGTTCCATGGATCCCATATATGTTTCAGTAAAGATCCTCTCTGGTAATCGTGGGACTTCTTCATCTATGAAGTTCCCAAGGGAGTCTAAACAAACCAAAAGTGGTTCGAGAGGAGTTACTGACACAGGTGTGGTGGGATTTTCAACCATGCCCAAAGCGTCTTCTGGGTTATCTAATGGGGGAGCAATAGCATTTCCGGCGTCAGATGGATTTTCTACCTTTCTAGAGGGTTAGAAGGTAAGGGTTGATAGCCTTCCGGAGGTAGCCCTTGCATCCTACGTGATCGGCGAATACCTTTATCATCTACAGGCTCAATTGTGGAGAAAAACAGATCACACTAAAAATCTAGGGCCAACTAACAAAAATAAACAACATGTGCTAAGAAATCTAGGAATCAACCAAGCAAACAAAACTTCTCTCGATGATCGTACTAGTTGGTGATGAAATCCAACGTCGTATGATCAAGTCGAGAAGGGGCTGGGATATGGTGGAACAGTTACAATGGCGACCTACTTAACAAACTTACGCCTTGGTGCAAGCTTCCACGTAGTAATTGTGGATTTACCCTCCAAGGAGCCCGAGTGAGTTTGACCAATGTCTGCTCCAGGTACAATGAGACTTCCCTTCATTGTCACCTTGTGTAAGACCCTAAATATTATGGCCACTAAGGTTACCAATTCGCAGTCATCCCCTGGGCGGATACAGTCGACAGTATAGTCTGAATGTATGGGCAAGGTATCTAGCCCGAAATCAACTTGAAAGGATTCCACTCAACATTGTGGGTTTACCTTTAAGCGATCCCCATAATACGATCTGAATACTACAATCAGTCAAACCACAGAGGGATAATCTTCGTAGCTTTCCTGAGTGTGACCTCGTGTGTAACCCCTGTGTGAGAGGGGGATCCCAGGCAGACTTATACGACAATTGGATTTGACTCTCCCTAGCTCAGGATGCTAATGTTTGTTTTGGAAACTTTGGAGAGTTATGCTCACAGCCTAATCCAAAGTGCTAACCCTAGTCTACTGTTGGTGGAATATCCTAAAAACAAAAATGTTCTAGATAATTTTTAATTAGCGTTCATTTTATAGTTGTTCTTTACTCAAAGGGTGTACGAAAGTGAAACTAATGGAATGATGACTCAATGCCCAAAAGATGCATGAAATATGATAAGTAGTTGTTTCTTTTCAATGAACACCTACTTAAGGGAAAGAGAAGGAGTCATGTTCACTTTCAAACACTAATATGAAAAATCCTCTATCAATTGATTCTCAATCAAATCCAATGCAGCGCTAAAACCTTTTTGAAAAATTCCTTCTAATATGAAAATCAAGCACTAAAATGCAACTTTTTCGTTTGTATGCGAATGATAACTAATTCAATGCAAAAGACTTTTCCTATCAACTACCTTTTCAGATCAAGGAGATTCAAACAAGCATGATCAGATTTCGCATACACAACAGACACCCTCTTGTTGTGATTGAAGCAAGAAGCAAACAGAGAACAAAAATAACAATGAAAAAACCAAACAATTCACACAAAAATGAAGTGTTCAAAGAACAATGACCTTCAAAAAGCCAAGTGAGAAGAGTCACAGACTTCAGATGTCCTTCACCGGAGTTCCCGCTCAGTCGGATAGGAGAGGAAAAAGAAGTGGATCGATTTCAAGCTCTCAACAGCAAAAACTCAAAAATAATGAAGAAGGGAATAAAATATGAACAATAAGGTGTTTAATTATCAGGAGGTATCATGTCAAAGTTCAAAGGAAGCATCATTGGATCACAAAGCAGCTCAGCAAGTGAAGAAACAAGGTCTGGACCTCCAAAAAATGGAATTTTTGAAGCGATTTTGGGCAAAAAAGGGTTGGCACTCTGGTATAAGGGCCACCAGAGTGTTATAAAGCTCTTTCTAACACTTCCATGGAGTGTTGGTGATCTTCTAACATGGGCAGGGGGTGCCAAGCTCAAAAAACTCACAAAAAGTCCAAAAAACCCAAAATTTCAATGGAATTTTTGCAATCAAGCTGAGTGTGATGGAGTGAAGAGTCAATCCACAAATGCAATCAGATATAAAGGGGTGAACAAGGCCTAAGAAAACAAAAGGTAAGACAAGGTCTATGAGGAAAGACAAAACTAAGAAAGTTCTGATTCGATCCCCAGTGGAGTCGCCAGTTTCTATTGAAGGAAAATCTCCCTGTGGACAGGCAGATCTCCTCAAAGAGCTAGGCTCTTAACTCTAAGACAGAAAGTGCTTATCATGGTCATTGACTTCCTTTTAGATATAGGTGGACTAGTGTGTGAGAAGGAAGGAGAAAATAAGTACCTTTTAACGGTGTTTGTCCCTGCACGCTCCGAGTTGAGCTCTAATCTTTCGCTCCTCAATAAGCCATGTAGACAAACAAAGTACGACCACTTCCTACTCTATCAATATTAGTCTGAAATAGGTCTATCTACTAAAGAGACAAATTCATGTGAGATTGAACACGAATTAGAAAGAAACATGCCAAGCAAATTATATTAATGAGGACAAAACATAGCTTAGAGCCATAGATGGATTACAGCAGTTTCGTCAAGTCCTCCTTGTCTACCCCTTTCTCAAAAGATCCGCGATCTGAATGATGATAGCTTCACTGATTTCTCCCTATGAGATCATAGGTCCCTTGCTTCCAAATCACCTATGTTCTAGCACCGCTTATAAGATCATAAGTTTGGTGTGATTCTCCCTTTTCAGTCTCCTTTCACCATTAGAAAGCTTGCTTATATAGCCTTGGAGAGGCTTTAACCACTTGATATATCCTTGGGGAAGGTGAGGATTTTCCTCCTTCAGTTGAGGATCTTCCCTAAGATCATGGCTAGACTAGGGATTCGAGCTCAACTGCCTTCTAAGAATGAAAAGATCCTTCCCCCATTCATCTCAACAACTCAACTGTTGCCTAAAATAGGTAGCGCTCCCTCAAAAGGGCACTCAAAGCACTATAGCGCTTCCCAATAGGCTAAAGGGGGGCACCAGCGCTCCCTCAAAAGGACCAAAGGAGATTTATAACGCTCCCAGACAGTGTAAGGGGGAGCGCCAGCGCTCCCAGAAGAGGTATAGGAGAGCGCTCTCCTCCAAAACTCAGTTTTTGAGGTGCTTTCAGATGGCAAAAGGTTTGTAAGCCTGCTAACTCATTTCTCCTCTTCCAAATCAAGTTTTTGAGGTGTTTCAAATGTCCTTCTCATGTCGTTATAGGCACGACATAGGCATGATGGCAGTATGCTTTCTTTAACACTTGCGACACTTGTAAGCAAAATGCGACACTTGCAACCTTTGTAATGACGACACTTGCGACACTATCAAAGTGAGTATTTTTTATGTGTAACACATACAACTCCTTATCATAAGTAGGATAGTTAATCACAGCACCATTAAAAATTTTAGAATGAAAACAAATGGGCTTACCATGCTCTATCAAAACTGCTCCCATTGTATAATTGCTTGCATCTGTTTGGATTTCAAAAGGTTGTCTTAAATTTGGAAGTGCAAGAACTGGTGCTAAAATGATCTTCTCTTTCAAAGTATCAAAAGCCTTTTGTTGCTTGCCTCCCCATTGAAAAACTTGCTTGACACTTGTCACTGCATGTAATGGAGCTGCAATGGAAGAAAAGTTAGCAGTAAACTTTCTCCAATATTGGGCTGCTCCCAGAAAACTTCTTACCTCTGTCACATTGTTGGGCTTGGGCCATTCCAATATGACTTTGACCTTGGAGGGATCAATTTTTAATTTTCCTCCACCAACAATATGTCGTAAGTAAATAAGTGAAGTCTTTCCAAATTCACATTTGGACATATTCAAAAATAACTTTTCCTTTCTCAAAACATCCAAAACTTGTTTCACATGTTTAACATGCTCTTCACGAGATTTGCTAAATATCAAACTATCATCCAAGTAGACAATAACACAATCATCAAGAAAATGCCTTAAGACATCATTCATAACTCTCATGAAAGTAGCAGGTGAATTGCAAATTCCAAAAGGCATTACCATCCATTCAAACAAACCTTGCTTAGTTTTGAAAGTTGTCTTCCATGTGTCTCCCTCGGAAATCCTGATCTGATGATATCTGCTTCTCAAATCTAACTTAGTAAAATATTTATCATCTTTCAATTGATCAAGCAAATCAGCGATTCTAGGAAGAGGATAACGATTCTTTACTATAATTTTGTTCAAAGCCATGAAATCAACACACATACACCATGTGCCATATTTCTTTGGCACTAACACAATTGGAGATCCACATGGCGATGAGCTTGGTACAATGACCCCTTTGTCGAGCAACTCTTGGATTTGTTTTTTTAATTTCAGCATTTTCCATGACTGACATTCTGTACATACCAATGTTTGGAAGAGGACAATCTTGTTGCAATTGAATTTCATGTTGGATACCCCTTTTTGGAGGTAATC
>ML812891.1:84636-115248 GCA_009831015.1 Picea engelmannii | reverse complement strand
TTGTCCCGCATTTACAAGTGATAAATTCATCTTCTTTGTATGGGATCTAACAATGTACTCAACTCCATTCTTAAACAAATGATACTTATTCTCATGACGATGAAAAATAGCTTTCCTATCGTATAAATATGGGCTTCCCAACATAATACCATAGATATCCAAAGGAATAACATCAAGCTCTACCTCATCAACGAAATGTGCAGTGATAGAAAACCTAAGTTTACACCTTCTTGTTACTTGTAATTTAGAATTATCACATATCCAACCAAGAGGGTATGGCTTAGGATGTGTAATTGTTTCCAACTTTAATTTCTTAACAGTGTCTTCAGATATAATGTTTGCTTGAGATCCAGTATCAAATAGAGTATCTATTTTAGTATGCTTTGAAACAACCCTTATGTGAAAAAGTTCAATTCTCTCTTTTTCTTGTCGAGTTACATTGAGATTATTTTTACTTGAAGAACTAGTACTTGCAATAGAACCATTACCTTGATAACCCATGGTTGTGATCTTTGTTTCATCACCCGAATAAGAACCTAAATCATGTTGTATGGTTGCAGCAGTCTTTGACTTCCCTTTGTTTCCAAACTTTTTGGGTCTTCTTTCAGGATGAAGTTTCCAACAATGGTCTTCATCATGGACATCTTTTGAACAATGTTTGCATGTGAATTTTTCTCCCTCTTTTTTAACAACAACATTCTTTTTGCCATTGCCCTTGAACTTCCTGTTTCCTTTGTCTCCATGACTGAAAGGATTTTTGTTACCCTCATGAGTTTTGTTCCTTCCTCTTGCTTCCAAATGAGTGGCCTGAACACAAACTTCATCTAGATTTGAAGGATTAAACATGAGTATAGTATGTCTCAAATAACTATGTAAAGATCCAATGTATTTGAGTAAATCTTCTTGAGAAGACAAATCTACTCCCAAAAACAAATCTCTTCTCCTAAATTCTTGAGTAAAGCTTTGCACATTCTATCCTTTAGCTTGTCTAAAATTTTGCCAATCCATAGTAGCCTTTTGCATATATGCCAAGGGGTAAAATTGTCTTTTAATTGCAACAATAAAATCATTCCAAGAGGTTAAAATTTTACCATGATTCTGCATGTCCTCCTAAGTCTTAGATTCCCACCAAATGAGTGTTGCACTATCCAATATTAAATAAGTAAGTTGAATCTTAGTTTCATCATCTTGAATTTTTTGCATCCCACAATACACCTCAATCTAACGAATCCAAATATCTAATTTCTCAGCATTAACTTCTCCATTGTACATTGGCAATTCGAATTTAATATCAAGCTTTAACAAAGGAATTTGTGAAGGAGTTTTACCATGTCTCTTTGGAGAGTTCGGAAGAGGTCTTGAATTAGTAGAAGAAGAAGAAGAAGAAGATGGAGGTGAGGGTGGTGGATAAGCACCATTCCCTCCATTTCCATTTGGAGTTTTATCACCACTGTCTCCCTTGTGCTTTGAAGGGTTGGAGCCTTCACCTTGCAACCTTGTATTCCTTTCCATAAATATTTTCATCATCTCTCTCATTTCCATGACAGCCTTTCTGAGATCTTCATCTTCTGCAGGAACATGTTCATGAATCTCTTCATGAGCCATACTTGGTGAATGCCTCCTTGAAACTTGCGGTGATGATATAAGCTTCCTCCTTGAAGGATGAGAGCTTGGCTCTACAATTTGACCTTCTCCTCTTGTGAGTTTCAACCTTGTGAGCATCAGAAAACAAAACACTTGCAAATAATCAACTCTACAAAAACCTATTCTCTGATACCAACTTGATCTAAAATGAAGAAGACTTGTATTCTTGAAAATATTTGCAAGTTAAATTTTATGTGTTAAAATGAAAATGGATCAACTTTGCAACAAAAATTTAATAGGATTTACTCATTCAATATGCATATAAACAATAGCAAAAACAGTGAACAGAAAACACATAACACAGCAAATGATAAAAGAGTTCACCCCTCTCTCGGGCTACATCTCCTGGCCCAGCTTCCAATGGATCATTTGTATTATTTTCTCAAAGTTCTCAAAAATGTGATTTAAAATGCTCAAAATTCCAAATAGACTGCTCCAATGGATTCAGAACGTCCAAAAACCCCTAGCTGGGCTTTTTCGGCACCTTGTTTGGCCAAAAATTGAAGAAGATAGGCTTCCTGGAAGTCCCCCCTTTAAACTTGTTGTCTCTGCATCTACAAAACACACCCTTGTTGTCTCAACCTAACCCACACACATATTTAAGCATAAAAACTTAGCATCGGACGCAACCGTGCGAACCGTGCAAACTGTAGGACAGTTACGGGCGCACCTAGCCCCTAACCGTCAAGGGCAAGGTCGTATGACCCATGCGACCACGCGCAAGTATAAACATAGGCTCCCGTTCCACAAGCCAATGGTCAAAGGAAAAATGGTAGGTCATTTGTATAACCATTGGAACCAAAAAAAAACACAACCATGTGCACGTGCCGAATGGTATAGCATTGGGTCATATGTTAATACAATGTGCGACCATGGGCTGGGGCTAAGCCCCAGCCTGGTCGCGCCCCAACTATACACATATGCAAACATTTATAAATATTTTGCCACATATATAACAAGGAACAACCAGTGGTGTGCCGGTTGGCGGCTCCTCCCAAGTCTTCCCCCCCTGCCCGGAGGTCGCGGGGTCGACTCCGGCCAACGACATAATTTTAAACCAATAGATATATGACACGTGGCAGCCATTGATTGGGCCACGTGTCGTCATCCCGTTCACTGCAAACATGCCATGTCACATGCCAATTGTCCAAATAACTCCATTCCATGTGTCGTACGACCTTCCACGTCAGCGTCCATACGAACTGTACAGACTGTACAGTCAGCACCCCTTTTTTTTACCTGTTTGTCATTTTGAACAGAACGCGATATCTCTCGCTCCCGATGTCCGTTTGAACCCAAACGAGTTGCATTGGGTTTGTAACAATGAGGCCTACGCTCTCATTCGATTTGAAGAGATTTTGAACACTTTTAATTTTTGAGCAAAATTTGATCCCCTGGATCAAAAAGGGAGTGGGTTGTCCCTTTGAATTTATTGTTTTATAATGGGCGATTTCCTTGGCCAAGTTATCCGACAACAACTTGGCCCAATTTAAAGTATATCCCTCGGATACCTCGTTCATGATAGGCACCCATTCTACTAAGAAATGTGTAGGACGCTTTTTCCCGAACATTCTACAGATAATAATGGCTACGTAAATCATGTGAGTGTTAAAATATGTTGTGGCATACAATCCATGAGAGTTGGTTATGAAATTCTCTGGGTGACCCCACTAGGTTCGTATTATATCATGACCACTCCTGGCATACTGGACACATTCCCTTTGCTCGAATTCCAAAATAAATGCAACATTGTAAGTATATTTGGGATTGGGAGATAGTTTATACATTACTTGGGGGTGTTCTAGTAGAAACGAACCAACAACAATATTCTGATGGATTACGATGCTCCTGGTCTGGACGTCGATGTTTTCCAAGGCCCAGCTTATCATGTCGCTATATGGCATGAGTCTCGGTCGAGCTACTATTTTGTGCAGTTATGGTTGTGCTATGTGTCTGAGTTTGGTCGCATAAGTATCGTCTTCTTCATCACAGGAATCCCCTAGACAATTTATGATTTCCTGTTCCATAACTTCGAACACCTGTGTCCAATATTTAATAGCATATATGGCTCGCGGCGTGGTATCTGACAGAACATCCACGTTCAAGATTGAATCCTCACCAGCCATATCAGGTTTCCTCATCATTTTCCATGGTGCCATGATCTCTGAGAAATTGAGTGAGGTTACTTGTTGCAGAGAAAATATGTAAGATTTTTAAACTGATAAAATCTTACTAAGTGCAGAAGGTGAAAATGAATTTGAAATCCAAGTGCTTTTATTCAAATCAGATATATTTATTTTTGTATAGCTTCACTGAAGAAAAAAATATTAACTTTAATGGAAATGTCTATCTAGCGATCCACAATCTATGTTTGAATCATTATCGTTAATTATTCATAAAATACATTAATATCAACAGTTCATGTTCGGGAGTTTAGATAAAACAGAGTTGGAATTTCCCGAATCCCAAATCTGTGAAAGGTTAATCCCGGGATAATCGCTTTTAAAATATTAATTAATCATGTTTAATAAGGTGTGTTAACTTCAAGTGTTTTTGAGAGTTCGGACTTTGGGAACTTTTAATGTATCTTGAGAGGGAAATCCTGAAACCCGAAACTGCGAAGTGATTAATTATTCAGTAATTGATTTTACATCTTAATTAATCATATTATGTTTTAAGTGTTTCGTAAATTTGGACTTCAGATATTTTAGACTACGATACAAGATAAACATCTGAACTCTAAACTGCAAATTCATTAATTATCTCTTGACCATGATTAACTTAATTAATTAAATTTTAATACTTCGGCATTTTGGTACTTCGGTGATTTGTGAATTAGTTCCTTTTTATACTCCTGAAGGGTCATCTCTCATATTGACGTGTCGTGGATGACATCATTCTGGATGACGTGTCGAGGAAAGAGAGGTGCCACGTGTTACTTGGAATCTTATGAATCTTCAAATGAAAATGTCAGAAATGGGTGTCACATGTCAACTCAGGGAAGACTCAAAAGATACACTTGTCCTACGAATTGCATCTTTAAAAGGTTTAGGAAAATTCGTGAGTAGATACCTTCGGGTTTCGAGGTTTCAGAGTTTTTATTTCTAAGACTTGTCGAAATACCCAAAGCACGGAGCTCCGAGGTTACCATTATATATTTACCTCTTTAAAGTTTAGGTGGATCAAAAACTCCAAGGGCTAATGGCATCGTTTGATCAAATAGGAAAATTCATCAACGACGGACATCGTGTGCACCCTACTATTAACTAATCATCAACAAGTTGTGTTTGAAATCAAAATATCGTTTACCAAGCTTCCACTCTCTTCAGCTAAAATCATATTTTCATTTGATGAAAAGTAAAAAGCTCAAAAGTTCATAAGTGTATGTGTTCCAACAGAGGCTCCATATTGGGATCATGTCTCCCTGCGAGATGTGGAAGAACAGTAGATCGAGTTCCTTTATTGGGTAAATGGAGTCATTATTGCATTTCTTGGAAACACACTTCATGGACTAATCATACACAGAAAAATGAACTTCAAATTAATCTCAGAAAACCTTCAAAACATATCTAAGGATTGAAATTCTAGTTAGGCTATTTAATATTTTCCTTTCATAAAACTGAATTTGGATCTGTTTAAGATAATCAAAACAACTTTAACTGGAATATCATACTTCAGTCGATTTTGTTCGCGTCGAGGTTAAGTAAATTTAACAATTTATTTAGGGAATCCCTTGTTGGTTTAGAATGTAAATATTACAGGAAAGAGAACTAGATATCATAGTGCATTATATTTGTGTATGACAACCTCACAGATATCATAGATATTTCTTCACTGCCAGCGAGCTTGTTCAGTACCTCGGTGAAGTTATCTACATCTCCCATTGAATTTCCTTTCTCCCATTGAATTCCCTTTCACCACTTAAATTAACACTTTTGCATTTTATTGAGATGAGGGAAATCATTACATGAATTTCCTTTCATCATCTCTTTTGGACAAAATGGGGGCAATCGAATTACGAATTTCCTTTCACCATTTGTCTTGGACTAGATGGGGGTAATCAGATTATGAATTTCCTTTCACCATATGTCTTATATTTTAATATTCTTGAAGTGAGGGAAATCAATTTGTATTTATCATACAAGGGATGATATCTTCTTAAAATTTAACAATGAAGGTCTGTCAATAGTTTTTTATTGTACTCTGAACTAATTTTCTCCTGATCCTCAATACAACTTCGCCTATAGGGAATATTTATGGAAATTTTGATTTTCCAGGGATTGATCTTGAGCGGATTAATCAGTTTAAAATCTAATAGAAGAGATAAAGTTATTAGGATTAGCCTAGACATACTTTCTTTCAATTAAAATCACAGGGATCATAAAGATTTTTGCCTAATCTCATTTTGAAGATATGTTTTTAAGTTTTCAGAGTCAAGGTGAAATTATTTTTTCTATGAAGACTAAGGAAAGGATAGAAAAATTCAAAAGTAGACAAAAGCTCGGAGATAAGAGGAATGAAATAGAATGAGGAATTAAAAGGGTCTGACGCGGAAGAATCTCATTCCCACATAAGTTGTTTATTGATTTTCGAACTTCCTTTCAAGCCCTTTTTATTCTTATTTTCTTTTTCTTTTTATTTCATTCAGAAAGGCTTCAGAATTAAGCTGTAATTTAATACTTCTCTGATCTTTGATCAGGTGACAATATCTATATGAGTGAAACCCCTTCTACATTCAATAAGATTTCTTTGAAACTTTATCTTGGACTAGTGGTGTAGGAATTCATACCTCATATTTCCTTTATATTTTCAATCATTAATTTATCACATGTTTGGGGAGAGAGAAAATGTTTTGAAAACTGAGTGTTGGATTCCAATACCTCCTCACCTCTCATCTGATAGTAAGTATTCTACACGGGAACAAAATGGGCAATGTCAGAAAATTCCGTAGAATAGAAATGATATGCACTATAGATATTTTATATTTTTCTTTCATGACATCGAGTAAACTTGGTTTATTTACAACGAAAAGTAAAATTTGGATAATCTACCAAAGAAAATAAAATTGAAAACCGAAACAGGACACCAAAACTGGTATATACAATGGGAATGTGAAACATGATTATTGCATAAAATGTTTTAGGTAACGCCTGTTGATAGGGGCATCAAGATGTTTTCCGTTGAGATTTTCTTGTAAGAAGGAATTTCTCCCCTCAGCAGCTGCAATCTTGAATGGTCCAAACCAGAGATGGTCGAACTTGCCATGTTTTCCCACATCTTCTTTCCTAGTGCCCCACTTTAAAACTATATCTCCAGGAAGAAACTCCCTCTCTTCCTTTTTATCAAAAAGGGCCTTCATATTATCTTGGTACTTTTGAATTTTATCATCTATTTCTGCTCTTTTTTGTTGGACTTCAATTATTTGATTTATCCTTCTGGTAACATCGTTAGGCTCTTCATTTTCATCCTACCAGAGATTCATCACAGGAAGAGTGATATTGATAGGAAGTATGACGTCAATACCATAAACCAAATGAAAAGGGGACATACCTATTGATTTCTTGGTGACGATTTGATTTGTCCATAAGGTGTATTTCAAGTGAGCATGCCAAGCCTTCTTATTTTCTGCCAACACTTTTTTTATCATAGTCATCAGGCTCTTGTTAGATTATTCGGCCAACCCATTTCACTGAGGATAGTAGGTCATAGAATGTCCTAACACAATGTTTTATTTTTGGCAGAAATTGACCATTTCCATAGATTTGAAATCTTGGGCGTTTTCAGTGATTATTTTCTGAGGACAACCAAATATTGATAGGATGTTCTCTTCCAAGAATTTTATTACTACTGAATTTGTAGCATTCTAAGTTGGAATGGTTTCGAACCACTTCATAAAGTAATCGGTAGCGGTTAAAATCCATTTATGTTGGGCGCTTGACTGCGGATGGATTTCTCCGATGAAATCTAAACCCCATTATTGAAAGGGAGATTTTTTTTTGACTGGAATTAAAGGTAGTGCAGGGAGATTTTCTTACCAGAGAACGGTTGGAAAGATTTGCAGGCTTTGACCTTGGCATTCACATCAGTAAATAACTTGGGCCAGTAATATCCCTCTCTTAAAATCTTGTAGGTCGTTTCTCTCCAAGCGTGGTGTTCTCCACACACTCCTTCATGAAATTCATTTATGAGGCCTTCTATTTCAGATTATGTTAAGCAACACAACAAGAAACCTAGGGGATATTTCTAGTAGAGTTGGCCATCAATAATACAATATTTAACTGCGTGTAACTTCAAAGTTCTCACTTTGGATGGAGTCATGTCATTTGGGAATTGCATGGTAGGTGTTTGATAACCTATTTCCTCTATATCTGGGAGATATTCGTGTGATTCCAGGTGATTTATCTCGAGTTCCCTGAAATTTGATTCGGATAACAATTTCGCTAGGCTTGACCTTTGACTAGTTTGGTCGGTTTTACTTCTAAATCAAACTCCTGAATTTTATCCAACCATCGGCCTCTCTTTCCATCACTGTCAGACTGAACCAATATTTCTTTGACAATGCTTGTTGGTACGTAAGCGATTATTTTATAATGCAACACATATGTCCTAAAAGCTTTGAGATATTTCACCATTGCGTAAGCTTGTTTTTCAAGTATATCATATTTTAATTCTCCATCCCTGAGAATCTTACTGAAAAAGGCTATCGGTTTCTCAAAACCTTCTTTGTTCTTTTGTAGGAGAATTGTTGTGATAGTGTGTCCATAAGTGAAAGAGAAAATCAAGAATTCCTTAGTATAGTCCAGAATTTCTAGCACTGGTGCTTCACCTATAGATTTCTTAACTCGCTTGAAAGACGTTTTGGATTCTGTAGTCCACTTCACTTCTCTTTCCTTTTTCAACATATCTGTAGTCAATTTGACAATTTCAGCGAAGTTAGGGATAAATCTTCTCAAAAACATTATCTTTCCTAGAAAGGATTGGATTTCTTTCTTATTTCTAGGAATGTTTATCGTTTCAATAGCCTCAACTTGATTCGGATCAATCTTGATTCCTTATTTTGAAACTATATGGCCTAAATTCTTTCCTTCTTGCATAGAAAAATGTGACTTTTTACGGTTAAGAGACAAACTGAACTTTCTTCATTTCTCAAAAGTTTGCTTGAGGTGGACTAGGTGTTCTGCATCAGATTTGGAGAAGACTATTAGATCATCTAAATAAATAACAAAAAAATTGTCTCTCTCACCGATAAAAGCTATATCCATCTCTCTTTGGAAAGTAGCCCCTGCATTCATCAAACCAAATGGCATTTTATCGTACATGAAAGTTCCCCACGGAGTGGTAAACGTAGTATTTTCTTTGTCTTCTTCATGGACAATAATTTGATTGTATCCAGAAAAACCATCAATCATGGACATTTTGTTAGCCCCAACTACTTTTTCTAGAATATGATCCATTTTTTGTAGTGGGTAATTGTCTTTGAGGGATGACCGATTTAAGTTTCTGAAATCTACGCAGAGCCTTATTTCACCATTTTTCTTTCTGACGGGTACCAAATTTTCCACCCATTCGAAATATATGAGCGGAACGATAATTTTTTCATCTAGGAATTTCTTTACCTCTCTTTCTATTACTGGCAGGAGTATAGTGTTTATCTGTCTAAGTTTCTTCCTGAAATGTTTGATACCATGTTTCAAAGGAATCTTGTGTTCAATAATAGAGGTATCGTAATTTTTTAAATCATCATAGGACCATGCAAAAATGTCTTTATACTGTCTAAGAAACTCAGTGTACTTATCCTTCATTTGGGCTGGAAGGTACTTAGATATTTTGATTAGCTCAGGATCTCCTTTAGTTCCTATATTACAGTCTTCAACTTCTTGAGGTTGGGGATGTAAGGTGGAATTTAAAGGTATGTCATCCTGGTCAAATAACCTCTCTAAGGGGATCAGGACTTTGGGTATGTGATTGTTCTTAAGTACGAGCATGCGGTGGTTTTCAATATTGTCTTGGAAATGTTTTGAGTTCTCTCCTTCTTGCATAACCCAAACGAGATCATTCTAGTTTTCCTGATCTATGTGTGTTTCTAAAAACTCATCAACCATCTCCAGAATTTTTTTTATCTGCTCATCATCTTCAAAAACTTGCCAATGTTGAACATTGATTGGGATCGAAGGCTTGTGTCTCATTTCGATGTGATACTTCAGTTTTAAGACAGTCGGTGGTACAAAGGTCGATGTGGCTTTGGCTAAAGAGTCTGCTTGTTGATTTTCCATTCTGGGAATAGAGTGAATATTAAAGGATGAGAAGAAATTCTCTATCAAATCCCAGGCGCAATTTCTGTATGAACTCATCCTTGGATGCTTATCTTGATACTACCACTTTATTTGTTTCACAATGAGCTTTGCATCACCATAAACTATTATATGTTCAATTTTTAACTTGTTGGCAGCCTCAAATCCTAAGACTAGAGCTTCATACTCACATAAATTATTCATATAATCAATCTCCCACTGTAATCTATATGAAAAGGGGATAACATACTCATCTCCTAGTGCTATAAATAACACTCCAACCCCTGCTCCTTCATAAGACGAAGCGCCATCAAAAAACATTTTCCACATTCCTTCTCTACTATTTACATTTTTCTATGTTTTTTCTACTTTTTTATTTTCTTCTTATGTACATTCTTCGAAATCGTCATCTATAGATAAAATACAATTTCCTAATTCCTAATCAGCAACATAGACTAGGTAATTTGGGGTTTTGTGGGTCACTTACAGTATACGTCGTCTTAGTCTCTCTGTATAGTCGAGTGAATTGTCCACTGAAAATCGGGATCATAGTGTAAGTCATGTCCAGCTGAAGTGATCCTCCTAGTTTGGCACCCCAAGACCTGGTTAGAATCATGTATTACTTGGCAAGGACGTCAAGGATGACTACATCCATAAGGATACTTTTTACAGGGATTTGTGCGAGATTCACTACCAAATATTTGATCATGCCTAGACACTTAACTTTTCTCGAATCAAATGAATACAAGTCTTGATAAGGTCTAGTAATTTCAAGGCCTAATTTATCCTTGATAACTTTTGTCATTAAATCATGAGAATCCCTAGAATCTAACATGCAGTTGTGGAGCAAATGATCATGCACAGTTAATGTAATATAAAACGGAGAAACATAATCCTTAGTGTTTTCGATGTGTGGGATGAACATGATCGTAGGTATTTCATATTGCAAATTAATAACATCTGCATGACATTCAGCATCAAAAAAAAATTTCACTTTAGCAATTTGTTTTTTATAAATTGGATTTTTTGCAAGCTCAACCAAAGGCATGGGGATTTTAATTTTATTAAGTTTGTTCTCTAAACTGAAACCTCTGATTGTTTTTTCGGTTTGTCTGGTTGGAAATTTTTCTCCTGTTTCAACTGGCTTTGTCTGGGCAGCTTGTGTTTCAGTTGTTGCCTCATTCCTTTTATTTCGTGACAAAATATTTTTCGATGGAACATTCATAGGATTTTTTTCTCTAGGCCTTAAATCATAGTTTTGTTGGAGTTCGGCCATTATTGAGTCGGTGAGTCCTTGATAGGTAGATTCTCCCAGATTATTGATGCTTTCTTCATTATTAAACAAGGATTCTAGGTCTAAAGATTTTTCATAGTCTTATCTTGTTAAATGTGGCTCGATATCGTCATCATTAAGGTTGTTCATAACTTCTTCTAACTCCTCATAATTTTTCATGTCATCCCTCTGCATAAAAATTTTAGTTTGAAATGGGGCTTGGATCTTTTGATCTTCAATTTTTATTTGTCTTTGTTGTATTTGAGAGTTAGGGTTTCTCTTGAACTGGTTCCTAGCGTAAGTATCAGGTTTGGCTTGATATAATTTCATCCTGGATATCTTGTTTGATAAATCTTTAATTATCTTGGTCATTTCATCCATATTCTCTTCTACGGACTTCCCAGATCCAGATGGTCCCGCTTGTTCTTTGAAATGCCTAGGTTCTTTGGTTCCCATCTTGACCTTAGTTTTTAATTTCCCTGACACCATCATATTAGATTCACTTTCTATGGCATCATCCTGCATTCCCGCAAGAGTGGAATATCTTCTTTCTCTTAAGAGGAGAGAAAAGTCAGGTTCAAAGGCCCCTGCAAAGGTTACTTTTGCAACAGGTTGAGAGGGTTTAACTTTAGCTGGGATTTTGTTATACAGTTTTTTGAACCTCTAATTAAATTCAAGAACTGATTCAGAATTCTTTTTTCTTAAAGCCTGGAATTCAGTCAAATAATAGAGATGGTCCTTCTTCTCTCCCCAGTTTCTTAGGAAGGCATTTTATAGATCATCATATGACCGTATGGAACCTATCGGGAGTCCTCGGAGCCAGGTTCTCACTTTTCCTTTGAAGGTTTATACTAAAAACCTTTATTAAACATCTTTGTGTTCAATGCCAAGGATATCAGCAAACTGATCAAAGAGGGCTATGTGTTCAATTGTGGTTAGGTCTCCTTCTCCCATGAATTTTGGTAGGTTTTTCATATCATTTTTGGGCAAATCATAAAGGATGGCAGGAAGGACCAAGGGATCATACCTAGCAGCTACTTTGGCAAATATTCTAGGAGGAGGATCTTGTCCTTGACCTTGTCCACCTTCTCCTTCACCTCCGGCTTCACCACCTCCAGCACCACCTCCTCTAGCAGGAGCCATGGGAAGTCTAGGAGACATTCTTCGGGAACTAAACAAGGCATTTTCAAAAACTTCAAGGGACTGAAGGGGTGATCTTTTGACTACTTCTAGATGTGGTGAAGGAAGTTCCCTAAAAAGTTTGTTAGGAGATGAAAAATCTAGAAGAGGAGGAAAAGGGAAGTGTGGATTGGTTTCCTCAGACTTACAATATGTATATATAGGGGAACCGATAGGGGATGAATCAGGGTACAAAATATACTCTTCAGAGTTTTGGGAAACTGAAACCTTTACTTCGGGCAAGGGTGGAAATGTCAAGGTGTCAATGACAGTAGGTATCAAAAGTGATATTTTGTTCAGACTGGTAGGAGTATTATTTAATGCAATCTCAACTTTTATCTCAAGAACAATTATCTCTGGATTCTCAAGCTTAGCCTCGGGTCTACTGGTTGACGTCTCAGCAGAATAAATTTGTTTAACACTTTCTTTAGGAGATAGTTCTTCTATTGTAACTTTAGCATTAACTTGTGTAACTTTGGGTTGATATACTTTACCTGCTGATGTAGCAGTCGATTTGAGGTATCCCTTTGGTTTTACCAACCTTTTGGGATCTGACACTTGTGTGGTCTTCTTATTGTCTGTATTTTTTCTAGTATTCTTTCGACCGAATGCCAGTTTTATCTACGATGGAGTTGCCAAGTGAAAGATAAATCAATCCTTACTTGTGTATTCAATCTTTGTTCACCATCAAAGATAGAAATTTACCTTGTCGTTTTCCCAAGGAAAAATAACTTCATTTCTCTATCCCCGATAATGGAATCAAAAAGATGTTGCTCCTAAGATTAAACTTAAGGATCAAAGAGTAATGTCAAGCATCAAGAAATTTTAAAGAGACTATTTTATGAGAAAAGATCCTTAAATGAAATTAAAAATATGGTAGTACAAAGGTCGTATTTTGTGTCTGAGTCACAATTGTAATATCGAATGGTGTGGGGGAGAATTACAAAATTGTTAAACAAAGAAAGGCATCAATTTTTGAAGAGTCTCAGCTTGTTGCAGTAGAAGAAAAATAGATAGTGCATCCTTGAAGAGAATATAAAGTACAGTAATTCACACCGCTTGAAGGTCGTGTTTTACTCACATTAAATACAGAGGAAAAACTTCTCACTTAATGGATTAATGATATAATACAATTACAGTAGTTGTAATACTAAATTTCAATCAAACATTCATCAAGGAATTGCATAAATAAGTGTTGATATATGAACAAACATAAGAAACACATAACCCAAACTAACAAAATTTGGAATCTTTGTCTACACTTGTATTAATACTCAAAAAATGAGATTTTTCTCTATTACAGCCGGCAAGATGCAGCCATGAATATATCTTTGATCTATCTATTTATACAAAAACTGTCACAAATTAGACGGTTGGACTTCTCATAATAAAAATATCATATATTTGAATAAGACAACATAATGTAAAATCTAAAGAGCTCTGTTGGAGTTCTCCTTTGTCTCTTCGTCTGCTGGCAGAAACATTTACTTTCCTCATTCCTTTAGGCTGGACACAACTATCATCTGGTCTTCTTAATAATTTGGCATATTGTCCTGGCATTTTTAGTTATTTTTCCATTTGTCCCTCCAGCTATGTTCAGTAATGCAATGACACTTTCTTACCTTCTCCCAACTGTGCTTGTTTTTCCATGTTCAATGCATTGGTTGCATCTATCTAAAAATTCCACCACCAACCTTGATGGCTCAATTATTTCGTTAACCTCAAAAGTGTATAACTTCTTCTCTACCTAAGGCAACCTTTCTCAGATCTTTTTCACCTCCTGAACTATGATCTGGGATTGTGAACTTGGGTTCACTAGCCATTTATTAATCTTAAGAAGATCAATCTGGCTCATTTCCTGAATGGTTTCCAGATTTTCTTCTTTGTTCTTTCTAGCATTATGTGTTGGACACAACTACCACACATAGAGGGGGGGTGAATGAGTGTGGGGATCTTTTTCCCAAAACTTCCCTCTTACAAAAAAAATCCTTAGTTAACATTAAACATTTTCTCAGTACTCATTGTTGTCATTTATAATCAGTTAGATGTGAAAACATATCAGCAACATATCATCAACAAATCATCTCCACAAGGAACACAAAGAACATAAGATGTATGTACAATTTTTCTTTTTATTATGGACTTCAATCCAAGGGTTTTTCAGCAACAACTGAATAGAGTACAACACTACAAGAGCACCATCTCTATATGCAATACTCATCTTACATTATCAGCACCAATTGATATGAGGCAACAATCCTCAACAAATATCAATCTGTCAACATAAACAAGTGCATCAACCATGCACCAACCTGTGCCAAACAACCTATAATAAACCTGTACCATAAACAAGTGCATCCGACCATGTACCAATTATATACCAATCATGTGTCAAATACTCATCAACAATGACTCATAAATATGTACCAACATCATCAACTATACACCCCATGTATGTTCCAACTCATCAACTGCTTGTCTCAACCATGACTAGTTTTGGATTAATCAACAACCCCAACTTGAAATAATCATAACTTTGTACTTGTAATGAATAAATATCTGAAACTAATACACAATTTTATTCAATGTGTTTTATGCAATTCCTCCAAGTGTCACTACTTGGAACCTCTCATAAAAGTCTTTATGGCAAAAATGGCATACCTTGCTGAATTTTCGCTTATTCTAGAGAGTGACCTTGTAGAGCATGGCACGCACAACATATTCATGGAATTGCTCTAAAAATGTTACACGACATACTAAATCCTATACCCTAACCAATACAACTAGTTTCACTAAATTGGGATCTGTTATGAAGCAGTTATGATGTTTTTACCCGAAACACCTATTTTTGACTAGTTTCAGGACTAGGCACAAACCCTATTTTCCACGGAGTGTAACTCCAAAACTACAACGACCCACAAGCTGAATTTTTTAAAAAATATACTTGGATATGTTTTATCAATGTAATAGAAATTGCACAACTTGAATAATTATAGAAAAAAAATTATAGCGAAAATGGTGAGAGGACCTGTAAATAACATACCTTAGAAAGCACCATCAAAAGAATTTATCTTTCCTTGCATTTCGGCCTTCTTTTCTTCACCTTTCCTCAGAATTTCATCTTAGAAATCCTTGGTTACCTCAGACACATATAGATATTCAATATTCTCAAGTGTGATTAAAATGAGAGAGACTTGCCTCTTATTTATACTCTCCAAATAGCTTCCTTAAAAATATCTTCTAGGTCACTTGGCCCCACTTTCCTTATTTTAGGGTTAACCCACTTCTAATTTATCCATTAAATTTATTTTTTAAATAATTTATTGTGTATTCAATTTGAATTATAGTACACTCATCACATCACTTTATTATTTACCTTTTAAAATCCCTTAAACCACTTTGACTACTTTGACCTTTTGGGGCTTCTAGATGACATGTGAGGGTCCTCCAACTTCGCAAGGCCATAACTCTCAAACCGTGAGAAGTTATGTGATGTTCCACATACCACCAGAAATGGAATGACATGTACTATCCATATAGAATATTATTGTTTGAAAATATATCATAACGCATACTGTTACCCATCAAACAAACCTAGGTCCATTACCCAAACCTGGGGTCTACAACTTCTCATGGCCATAACTCTCTAACTGTGAGGAGTTATGTGACGTTATACGTACCACCGAAAATGGCATGACAAGCACTATACATATAGGATAGTTTCACCAAAAATTTCCTTAATCTTCATATCATTATTACACATACAAGCATGGGTCCTCCAACCATTCTTCTAGGATAACTCAATCTGTAAAGCATCTTCCCGTGAGGGATTTCACCATAAGGGGACCACTTTGGAGTTCATCCATTTGTGCACCTTATCAATCATGATAAGAAAATAATGAGAGCAAGGGTCCTCCAACCATTCTTCTAGGATAACTCAATCTGCAAAGCGTCTTCCCGTGAGGGCTTTCACCATAAGGGGGTCACTTTGGAGTTCATCCATTTGTGCACCTTATCAATCATGATAAGACAATAATGAGCCATCTATACATTTTTCCAACAATGCATCATATACCAATGAAACCACAACAATCCATATTCATCATGTATCAATGACAACTCATTGATCCATCTTCATCATATCAATGACAACTCATTGATCCATCTTCATCTATGCATTCTCATCAAGGAAAATACATATTATATTACATCAATCATCAATCAATCAATCCTTTGACATCAATCAATCGCTTGACATCAATCAATCAAACCATTGGCATCAATGACAACATGATCCAACATTATGCTGGTTCATTTTGATATAGATTTTCCTTAGGGCCTCTGCGATACTGCTTCCCTCAAAATCCATTAGTTTTTTGTCTAAGGATGATAACACTTCTTGAAAATATTCTTTACCTCCAAGGCTAGTCTCTTTCTCTCTGCTAAATTCATTTCCCACACCTTCAGGGCCATATCACCTATTATTTGTTCAGAAGGGGAAAGACGAGGAAAATCAGGGACATTATCTTTTTGTGTCAATATGATGGCTTCTTGAAATTTAGCTTGGGTTGAGTGGTCTTCTCTTTCCTTAATATACATATCCTTCAGAGAAAGGTCCACTACATGGTAGCATTTCTGGATGGCATCGACCTTCATAAAAAGATCCTACTGAGTCATTTCCAATCTTTCCTTTATTTCTGATGCTTGAATTTGGAAGGTTGGAATGTCTATTGAGGTACCTTCGATCACCTTTAATTTAGCTTGTAGTTGTCTTATAAATTCATCGTGTTGAGCAATTAGACCTTGGTTGATTTTTGAAATCTGATGGAGCTCATCAAGATTGGCCCAAATCTATTGAATTTGTTGTCGATCATTAGCTCTAATCTTCTCAAAGTCTTGACTCACTCTGGCCCAGACAGTCTGTTCAACAGTGTATATCTTCTTTTGTAATTGTTCTACCAACAGACACTTATGTCGCAGTTGTTCCGTTAAATTTTCCACAGACCATTGATTGGTTGTGGCGAAACCACCTAACAAACCTTCAACTTCTTTTGTGAATTCTGTATCATCTCTATCATTTCCATCATACACCATTCTCTTCCTTTTGACTATTGCTCCATCTTTTTGGTGTGATTCTCTAATGGCCTTACGTTTCTTGCTAAAGAAGAAATCTGAAGGTGGAATTTCTTCAGGTGAGATAGGGGTAAGATCATACACAAAAATAATTTTGGGATGAGGGGTCCTAAAGCTAGATTGCAGAGGTGTCAGTGATGTAATGGGAAACCCAATATCTATAGATTGTTGTTTCTCTATTGTATTGGAGGTACCAGAAGGGGTGGTTGGTGACGACGGAGACACCGTTTGTCATTGTTTTAGAAAGGCTTCAAGTTAAGCCTTAGTCTGAGGTCCTAGTGGACTTGATAATAAGGCCTCTAATTTTTGAGTCAACACCTTCGATATCTTCAAGTATTATTCAATATTGCATTTAACAAAGTGACCTGGTTCAAAACCTGGAGGCATAGATTCTTTTGTTGGAGGAGCAGTATCGATTCTCCCTATAGTACTTTTAGAAAAATACTTCACCTATGTCTTTGGAAATTGAGGAAACTAGCCTGTTGATCTAGAGGCAGGGTTTGGAACCTGTCCTGTACCTCTTCATAAGACCTGACTCCCCTGAATATTTGGTCGTATGGGGAGTCTTCATGCACATATATTTTCATGTTGAATTGGGCCAGGTGGTTTTCTACTATCTTGTGTGGGTCGTTCCTTTTGAATTCGATGTCAACCGATTTTACATCATTTAGAGATGTGGCCCCTACTTTAGAGTGACCGAAATATAGTAACGAAAACATGTCGACCTGGATAGGGAAAGTTGACCATACCTTTTTCTGAGCTGCCTTCAGCTCCTTGTTGATGCCTCCCATTACTGTCTGGTAGGCTACCTCTCTACATACCATCTGGTCTAGTAGAAATCATGGGAGAGAATGGGGGTGAACTAAGCATACAAAAACCTTGATATAGGATAAATTCTCCTTGATGAACCAATCTTCGAGCCTTCCCAAGTTTCCCATAATCCTGTTTGAAATCCGAGGAGGTGGATGCCCATACAGGGCTACATGAACAGGGACTACTACATGGTGACAGATTTCGTAAAATAAATATTTGGCTTTGTCCTCCCATGGCTTGGAATGATATAAGTGAATGGTTTTTTCACTGGTCGGGGTCCAGATCCAATTCATCAATGGGAAAGGAGTCATTAAACATATGGCATCCATGATGTACGACGACATGTAAAAGGGAGCAGGCTATCCCTCTGACTTTGCTATTTTATAATCAATGATTTCCTTGGCCAAGTTATCCAAAATCAACTTGGCCCAATTAAAAGTATATCCCTCAGCTACCTCATTCATGATAGGCACCCATTCTACTGAGAAATGTGTAGGAACCTTTTTTCCCGAACAGTCTACAGAGAATCATGGCTATGTAAATCATGTGAGCATCCAAAGATGTTGTGGCATACAGTCCATGAGATTCAGTTCTTGACTTCTCTGGGTGCCCCCACCAGGTTCTGATTATATCATGACCACTCTTGGCATACTGGACACATTCCCTTTGCTCGAATTTTAAAATAAATGCAACATTGTAAGTATATTTGGGATTGGGAGATAGTTTATACATTACTTGGAGGTGTTCTGGTTGGAACAAACCAACGAAAATATTTTGATGGATTATTATGCTCCTGGTCTAGATGTCGTTTTTTTCCAAGGCCCATCTTATCATGTCGTTATACGGAATGAGTGTCAATCGAGATGTTATTTTGTGCAGTTTCGACTGTGTTATGTGTATGATTTTGGCTGCATAAGTATCGTCTTTTTCATCACTGGAATCCCCTGGACAATTTATGATTTCCTATTTGAGAACCTTGAACACATGTGTCCAAGATTTAATAGAATCTATGGCTCACGGTGAGGTATCCAACAGAACATCCGCGTTTAGGTTTGAATCCTCACCAACCACATCAGGCTTCCTCATCATTTTTCGTGGTGCCATGATATCTGAGAAATTCAGTGAGGTTACTTGTTGCAGAGAAAATCTGTGAGCTTTTTAAATTAATAAAATCCTTCTACATGCATAAGGTGAAAATGAATTCGAAATCCAAGTGTTTTTATTCAAATAAGATATATTGATTTTCGTATAGCTTCACTGATGAAAAAATTATTAACATTAATGGAAATGTCTATCTGGCGATCCACAATCTGTGTTTGAATCATTACAGTTAATTATTCATAAAATCCATTAATATGGTGGTTCGTGTTCGGGAGTTTAGATAAAACAGAGTTGGAATTTCCTGAATCCTGAATCTGTGAAAGGTTAATCCCGGGATAATCTCTTTTAAAATATTAATTAATCATGTTTAATAAGGTGTGTTAACTTTAAGTGTTTTTGAGAGTTCAAACTTCAGGAAATTTTAATGTATCTCGAGAGGGAAATACCGAAACCCGAAACCGCGAAGTGATTAATTATCCAGTAAAAGATTTTAAGTCTTAATTAATCATATTTTGTTTTAAGCATTTTGGAAATTCGGACTTCAGATATTTTAGACTACGATACAAGATAAACATCTGAATTTTGAACTGTGAAGTCATTAATTATCTCTTGACCATGATTAACTTAATTAATTAAAGTTTAATACTTCGGCATTTTGCTACTTCAGTGATTTGTGAATTAGTTATTTGTTATACTCCCGAAGGGTCATCTCCCAAATTGACGTGTTGTGGATGACGTCATTCTGGATGACGTGTCAAGGAAAGAGAGGTTCCACGTGTTACTTGGAATCGTATGAATCTTCAAATGAAAATGTAAGAAATGGGTGCCAGTGTCAACTCAGGGAAGACTCAAAAGATACATGTGTCCTATGACTTGTGCCTTTAAAATGTTTAGGAAAAGTTGCGAGTAGATACCTTCGGGTTTCGAGGTTTTGGAGTTTTTATTGCTAAGACTTGTCGAAATACCTGAAGCGTGGAGCTCTAAGGTTATTGTTATATATTTACCTCTTTAAAGTTTAGGCGACTCCAGAACTTCAGGGGCTAATGGGATTGTTCAATCAAATAGGAAAACTCATCAATGATGGACATCATGCATGCCTTACTATTAATTGATCAACAACAAGTTGTGCTTGAAATTAAAATATCATTTACCAAGCTTCCACTTTCTTCAGCTAAAATCATATGTTCATTTGATGAAAAGTGAAAAGATCAAAAGTTCAGAATTGTATGTGTTCCAACAAAAGGCATCCCTTCTTATCCTACATTAGTTTTAATACCATGGGGTTGAAACATCAAGGCCATAATCTCACTTGAAAGGGATAGAATTAAATCGAACGATAGTAGCAAGAAAATTATAATACCATTTGACCCAAAAGAAGGAAAACCCTTGGTCAAAAAATGGGACAAAGTCCAGAAATCCCAACGATTGTATCAAGTAATGAATGAACAAAAATACAAATTCAAGCCTAACAATGAAGGATAAATTTTAGTCACATCACCATTTTAAATAGGACAAAACGTGGATACATATTTTTATAATTGGTAAATGGAGAACTATGAAGCTTGATCTAAGGAGTGTTAGTCGATATAGGAAATTCCAATAAAGTGATCAAGATCATGCTTTTCAATACAAGTAATCTATATCATGCTTGAGAAAAATCTAAAAAAAAAACCAACACTCATCCTGACTAACACACAAATGAGATCTCCCCTGTGGTTTAGTGAAAGAAATTCCTTGATGACTCATGCCGATGAAGTATCCAAATCAGTAAGAGAACATGGGAGCATGAAAAATTTAGTAGAATCCTTCTTTGTCTAGGCATATCGATGGTTGGAAACCCATGCACCACGACTACAAACACGGAACACTACTACCTTATATTTTGTAGAAATATTTGGCGAAAAGAAATTTTCAGCCAATGTCGACATATTGACTTTTAAACTTGGTTTCGACCTAATCACTCACATTCACCAATGTGAGAATGGGTGGAGAAGTGTAGGCTACCTGGATGAAATGGTATGGACACACATGTTTCTAAATAATTTGGATGACATACCACATAGTGGTATAAAATTGAAGAAGCATGTGGCCACACATTCAATTGGAATGAAATCAAAGAAAATTTCATCATATATTTTGAATTCATCCACGAGGAGGCACATTTGCGAGAGGCCGCAAAAGAAATAATTTGTTTTCTTGAAAAAATAAATCCCGATGAAATCCATAAGAGAGGCAAAGACAAATTCGACCTAGGATTGACTTTGACTTGCAATTTTGTGTCGGCACAAAATCCAGATAGTATAATAGCTTATTGAATTGACATGGAGAACTTAAGTTTTCTAGGGAAAATATTTCAATGGAAGAAAAGTCATCCAGGAGTACATAATCATGTAAATACAGTTTACTCAGTTTTCAAGGGAGAAAAATAAGACAAGGAAGATGTAGAAAAACCCAACCTAGAATACCTAGACCTAAAAGACAAGGAGTTCAACATCTCAATAGATCGTCGACCAAAAATGACTAGAATAGGCGACTATTGGTTCGACAAATAAACCAGAGAGATAGTCATCCTATTGAGAGAATATCATGATTTTTTTGCATGGTATTATAAATACTTGAAAGAATTGGTGCAAGATATGGGGGAGATGAAAATGGACCTCGTCCTTGGGGCCAAGACCATCAAAAAGTGGCCATATAAGTTGGAACACAAATATAATCCCATATTCCAAAAAGAGATAGAATCAATGTTAGTTGCTAGCATCATATATCCTATCGACAAGTTCGATGGTCGCATAACCCAAAAATTATGACCCAAAGAATCTTAGAATATGTATCAACTTATGAGGGTTAAACAAGCTTACAGTAACCGATCCATTTCCAACACCATTCACCGACAAGATCATTAATGAATTCGTAGGACATGAATCTTATTCTTTCACTGATGGCTTCACAAGGTATAATCAAGTACCTATTGTAAAAGAATATCATGGGAAAATAACATTTTTTTTTAGTTTGGGACATTTTCATATAGAGTAATGTCATTCAGGCTAAAAAATGCTCCAAAAGTATTTTCTCAGATAGTGGTCAAATCATTTCAAGAATAATTTTACAAAACAATGGTTGTGTACTTTGATGACTAGGCCATTTACATCCTACTGAAATATCACATACAATGGTTACGAATGATGTTGGAAAGATGTAGACAAATTCACTTATCTCTAAATATCAAAAAAAGGAATATTTTCCACACCTATAGGCATACTACTGGGCCACATTGTACATAAATATGGAATCGAGGTTGACATGGCCAAGATCAAATTTATTCTTGACCTGAAGCGACCAGTTAATCAGAAGAAATTAAAATATTCCTTAGGCATACTCAATATTACATAAAATTTATCTGACATTACTCCAACATATATTTCCCCATCAACACACTATTTAATAAAGAAGTTGAGTTCCAATGTAGTTAAGAATGCAATGAATATTTCGAGCTCTTAAAAAGAAAATGGGTAGAAGAACCTATACTAAGATTTCCATACTGGTCATGAAAGTTCCATGTCCATGTTGATGCATCTAATGTTGTTTTCAGCTCAGTCCTATCCTATTCGTATGACAACATGGTCGATCACCCAAATGCATACGCCAGTCAAAAACTAAATAAAGACGAAAGGAACTATTTGACGACAGAGCAAGAGGCTCTAGCCATAATTTTCACCCTCCAAAAATTATGACATTACTTACCGAAAAATCCATTTATCTTCTCCATGGACCATCAAGCACTTAATTACTTAGTAAATAAAGCGTTCCATCAAGGGAAAATATATCGATGGATATTATTGTTCCAAGAGTTCAATTTTTAAGTAGTAGTCTGACTTGGAAAGAAGAATGTTGGTCCAGACCATCTATCCCCGCTTGAGATAGGAGAAGATCCAACTGGGATAGAAGATGACTTACCGAACGCACATCTATTTCGAGTCAAAGTTTCCCCTAAGGAACTTTAATAAATCACAAATTTGTTAGAAGAAGGTAAATCTTATGAACATCTCCCAGCTAACAAAACAAAAATCCTAGCATTGAAAGAAACACCATTCACTCTCATGAATGGATATCTCTATAATATAGGTATTGATAATATTCTACGAAGTTGCGCATTGGAACATGAACGCGAGGATATAATCCATGAAGCACATGTAATACCTACGGGAGGTCATTTCCAATATGACATGATGGCAAGAAATGTCCTTCAAGCTAGTGTTTAGTGTCCGAAATTACACAAGGATTATCAAGAACATATGAATAAGTGTGATAAATGTCATAGGATGGGTCGACCCTTATGGAAAAATGAAATTCCTTTACATTCCTAGTTCATTGTTTGAAATTTGGGCTATCGAATTCATCGGTCCCTTCCCAAAAAGAGAAAAAATAACTAGATTGAAATACATCATCACGACAGTCGAATATCTAACTAAATGGGTGGAGGTAGAACTAGTCAAAAATTGCACAAAGGAAACAACAACCAAATTCATCTATGAAAATATAGTAACGAGATTCATTTGTCCTTTAACATTAATCATTGATCAAGGAAATCATTTTTTCAATGGCATGATTGAAGTATTACTTAAAAATTTCATGATCAACCACAGGAAGATGGCTACATGTCATCCACAGGTCAATGGATATGTTGATTCATTCAACAAAACATTGCATAAAGGTTTAACAAAAATATTTGGAATCGACAGGGAGGATTGGGATAATAAGGTACCAACATTATTCTGGGCTTATAGAACAACATAAAAATTATCATCTAACCAAACTCCATTCAATCTTGTATATGGTCAAGAATATGTGATTTCATTACATTTATACTCAAATGTAGGGAGGATAACATCTGTCCTTGAATTTGTCCATATTTTCATCACAAGACAACGCTTCTACCAATTGAATCAATTAGAGGAATAAAGGATGATTACACAACAACATAAAGAGGCTCAAAAGAACCAACAGAAATATCAGCATGACCGACACATAAAAAAGAAAGACATCAGTGAAGAAGATTTGGTACTATTATATGACAGTTAGATAAAGGGAAATCCTTGTAAACCAAAAACTTATTGATTGGGTCCTTATGTAGTCAAGGGCATCTGACTATCAGTAGAAGTACAACTAAGGACCTTGCAAAGGAACCCATTCAATAATCATTCAATGGGACCCATTTAAAGAAATATAATACGTAGTAGTCTCATGACTTGTCAATGAAAACCTCTTTGAGGGAACCAACAAGATTCGATTAGGTCAAAAACCCTTCAAGCCAGCCTAGGACAAAGTAAAAAATAAAATAATAAAGAAAGAAAAAGACAAAAGAAAAGAAAAGAAAATTAAGATAAGCAATAAAGGTAAAGAAATATTAAGAAAAGCAATAAAGTATGAAAGAATTCATTCAAGTCTACCATACTTAAACATGAGAATATAATAGAGTCATTGGTCATCACTAAAGTTATTCTAAGAAGAAAAGAAAAAACCTAGAGAAATTTCAACACCAAGGCAAGACTTACGCCATATTATAAACAAACGAAATAGTCAATTCATCGAAAGAGAAGTACTTCATTTAGTAGAATGTGAAATCCCTTAATAAAGCAAGCATGAACTCTATAAATCAAGAGAGCAAGATAAATACAAATCAAGTGAGCTTGGAAATCATAATTCAAGCGAGCGTGATCATCCTCAAACAATTCAACAAAAATAACATGGCTTCAGAAAGTAAAAAATCAATCAAGTCGACAGTAGAAAGGAAACCGACTTGGTTGGAAGAATCGACATGAGGTCTATGATTGACCATAAGAACCGACCCAACCAGATCACACAAGGAAATAAAATAAAAAAAGTTGAGCAAGTCAGGCAAACTCCCCAGGAAAAGAAAAATTGACTTAGTCACCGGAAGTACTTTAATGAAATTAATGCGCGAAGGGAAACCAAAAATTTACAACCTCAAACCTCAACCCGACCAATAGGAAACCATAACCATAACCATAACCATAACAGAGCTGGAGGCCTACATGAAAAATATCCGTGAAGCTAGGATAGAAGAGATTGATTGGTCAAGACTCTAGCAAAAATTCATCGCGTGGGGAATGGAAGATGGAATATGAAAGGAAGAAACAAATTTCCTAGAATAAGAAAGTATCCAACACTTATTAGGTGCACCACAAGTCACAAAATTCAATGATTGGAAAGAAGAGGCCACAAAGTTCTTAGTTAGGCGATACCATTATGGGAACTCGTGGCTAGAATTCCCAGTGAAAATTACTAGAAGAATGATACATCGGGTTATTGGAATTCCACATGGGGGTAATCCTATCCAAAAAACCATAAATTCTAATGATTGGATGCAGTTCCTCACAGGAGGAACCTTAGCAAAAAATTCGAAGGGATTTTTAAATAAAGGGTAACCGAGCTCAGACAAAAGTGGACATGTGTGATAGTATCGTTGTGCTTCATAGCTATAGATCGAGCCTTAGATACATAAAAATGACAATTCTAGAACCCATCGGTCAGATTGTTCAATCAGGCACATAGTTTGAATGGGAAGATCACTTAGCTACATTAATCAAAAGCAATTGTAGAGACTACTAAGAAAATTGTCGAGGTATCAAGTTTCCATCCCTACTAATTTGGCTCACCATGAGCTAATTAAACCCATTCAGGGAGCCTGCATTCACCTTAATACAGATCAAAACCATGGATAATTACAAGAGTTTTTCACCAGGAGCAATTAGGTCATCTGACTCCCTGCCGACTGAAGAAATATTTAAAAGTTGGGTAAAAAATTTGAAGAATGTATCTCACAAGTGGAGAGTCAAACAGAAAGTATAACGAGCATTACCACTAAATTCCCACATTAAACTAAGTCTCGACATCCCAACTCTCTGGTGTGGGGTCAATGTGGGGCTAAAACCAACAGAGATGGAGTATCAGCTGACAAAGCTCCAAATCTTTCAAGAGCTTGAGAGACAACTAGGAAACACAAATCCCATCATAGGTCCTCAGTGACCAATCAACTATTCTAACACCCCTGGCATATGAAGAATGGGAGGAAGAAAGAGAATCCTCCTTATACACAATTTCATTTTTTCCAAACTTAGACATGGAAGGAGGCACCCCAATAAATAAAACACCGACAAAGAGGAAGAAACGGGAAAGAATAACCAAATGGAAACAAGTTGTCCACATGGAGGAAGCTCTGGAAGACATAGACATTATTTAGAATGATACGTTTCAGACAGACACTACTCTATATTTTAATGACCCCACAATGAAATAAACAATTGCATCTTTCACAAATAAGTTAGCTAAAAAGATGCAAAGAAAATAAAAAACTGAGTCGATAGGACAAAGTTGTCACAAGAAACATTTTGAAGTCGAGTGTGGGACCACAGTTCAAGGAAGCAATGGAAACCTAAAATGTGAAGCATGTCAAAGCAAAGAAAACCAAAGAATCCTCTAACAAAAGCGTTGAGACAAGAAGGAAGAAAAATCAAAGGCTATAATATTAGAAAGAAGAAATAACGGGTCAGAAAACTATTGCTACAACACATCGACCGAATACAAGTAGGCTCGACCCCAACAGAATTATTTTTCCAAAGAGGAAGTGAACTAAATCTACCACATTCAAACTCACAAGGGAATCACCTCCTCCAAAACCCATACTGGTTGTTGAAGAGAGAACAACATCAAAAGGGGCGACTAAATCGATAAAGAAAACAAAGAAAGGGAATCAATAAGTTTCATCTGAAGAAACCACTTCAGACTCTCCTCCTAGCAACAAAAATCAAGAAATTGCAACACACTCTAGGTCAGAATAATTCAAACAAACTTTACAAAATGGAGCTACCAATAAAAATACTACACTCGAGTCGACACCTATAGGAAAGTCAAATCCATTCAACTTGACCTAACAAAAAATGGGTCCAAGTAAAGAAAGTTGGTCGACTCATCCTAACACATCTGCAGTAGTAGACATGCAAAATAAAAAAAAAGGAGAGGAAGACACACATACTCATGGTTCAACACACACCAACCCTAAACATAAATCAGTTGATCCAAATCCCATCACAGTTCCATTGAGAGGTTCATATCCCCTAGGGAAATATAATGAAGAAATAGAGAAAACCAACCGGAGAAGCAATCTGAAAAGGAACAATGGACTTCCCATAATGAAAATCAATGAAAAGAAGATAACAATGTCAGTACAAAGTCTCCTAAATATGGAATCCCTCCACCATAGAATCCTCCTTTAGAAATACCTCACAAATATCATTCAGATCCCCCATAGCATACTGAAAATAGATATTAGAATGATCCATTAGATCAAGGAATAATGGAAAGGATGATAGGAATGACCCTGACACATAACCAAGTGCAGGTGAGAATAATGAAGAAAATATAGGAAATGATGATCCAAATAAATGCAATGGCTCAGACAAATATCAGCAAAAGGAATCCAATAAAACCCAATAACAACAAAACCTGGAAAATATAGCCAAGAAGAAAAAGAAAAAGACAATCCATAGGAAGGATAGTGCTTCAAAAATGACTACCTTCATATCCTTCAAGCCAGTTGGGTCAGAAGAACCAACTATAGAAATAGTGTTCAACCCAACAGTAGCATCCGATGAGAAAATGCTCGACTTATAGTGAGGTCACCAAAGAAGCGACTAATAGATGGAAGAGGGCCATGAAATATGGTGCTTGAATCATATCAAGAAGAAATAATGAGAAACAAATATTGCAAGAGTGTGCACTACTCGCCAAAGATAAATTGGGGCTATAACAGCTGATAGAGGGAATAAATTCATTGGAAACGATTAAAAGGTTGGTCGAATTAGTCATGGACACAGGTGCAAACAATCAACTAGAGATCCAGCACCTTAAGTGAACAAACAAATAAATTAGGTAGCTATATAGTCAAATAGTTAGAAACAATCAGGATGTCGTGGCCCAGTGAAAAAGAACAATCCTTCAATCTAAGTATGGAAAGTTCAAAGAAGTACAAAAATAGCTAGAATTGGTCAATTCACACGAAGCTTCCTTAAACATAGTGATCAACAATTGATCCTCCTAGTTTTCCACCACTTATAGCAAATTGAAATCACAAAAGACGATAATTGTAGACCTGAGAACAACAAGACTGCTTACTACCGACCCAAAATCCAAAGTGACCATCTCAAATCACATTGCAAAACAAAAGGAAGTTGAGGAATAATTATCTAAGAAAGAAAAGGAGTGGTTTAAAGAAACTACTAAAGCTCAAATGGAAATTAAAAAAGCCATCAAACACCTCAACCGGGTCAAAGGGAAAACATAGGAAGTTGAACAAAACTTCAACCCAGAGTTGATTATATTAAAAGAAGCTTCTTTGATAGACAAACTCAACTTTTTGGGAAAGTTGAAGTTAGTAGGGATAAAGGCACAATACTCTACCAAAGAATGGCATATGTTCTCACAACACTTGTAGAAAACAACACCGAGCATCTATCAGACAACATTTGAATGGTTTCCACAACATCCAGTAGAACAGTCGGGGGCCACATCAACATATCAACAACAGTTCTAGTTCTTCAACCATGCACCATTTGAGTCGAACTTCTTGGCTGCTAGACACTAGTCAAGGACTCCATAGATAGTCATTGAAGGATCCTAAGAATGACATGTGAAACTAAAAACAACATTGTTTCCACCTAATGTAAAGTTGCATGAATGGGTAATCCCTAAATAAAAAAATGAGTAGTTGATGCAGCCAGAAAAGACTCCATAATCAAGCAATCATCACTTACGAAAATTTTTAATCACCAGTCGACAACATAATCCTTCTTCTCACTTCTTCTCATTCTCAGATATTGTAACTCTCTCTCTATTTTTCTCTATATTCTCAAAATTATGTAACTTAATAGTGAAAACCTCCTTGGGGGAACTAGTAGAGTCTATCAAAAATTTCAAATGTAATAGCCACACTCACCCTTTCTTAGGATGAGAAAGGAATTGAGGGGGAAAAGATGTTGTAGGGGCTAGTTGGCTCTAGCGACTATACCCATCAGTCAACTGCAAAAGTCAAATAGAGACATCAGTCGAACAGACAACTAGATTCGACCAACCAAGTAGTTAATAATTGTAACCGACATGTAACTGAATGACTTGTATATGTGTGTGTGTGTGTGTGTGTGTGGCTATGTAATAGAGAGAGAGAGAGAGAGAGAGAGAGTTTGTTTACTGACATAATAAAGTGCATTTGATGGTTCTCCCACTACTTGTGCATGTTTTCATGTTTCTCTTTGTGTTCTTATATATGATGTTAGAATATATGTTTCTCTATGTAAGGATCTACTGGTAAAATATAGTTCTTTCCCTCAGACTACAACAGGGGACCATGCTCAGCCCGCAAATATCGATGAATGACACTAGTCATATCTCATGGAATTTTGATTGCCACATTGGAATCCTTCATCACTATGACATCACCATGACATCACCCTCCCTCTCTTATTCGTAAACATAAAGGGTATAGAACCATGTAGTGGAACCTTACTCCAATGGGTGTCGAGTATTGGGGAAAACACAGGTCTGTGACCCAATATCTTCTGGTGTTCCAGGGATCTGATATCATGGTTAACTAAGGGCTCTCACAAACTGTTCCAAATTATCCGATAACAGTCGAATGACCATTGTTTATCCTTCCAATCGATCCTACGACCATTTTTATTAGTTGGTTTACATAGGGATTTAAGAAAGTTCATTGGGCTTAATGCCCTCTACTCAAGTTTACCTTGATTCCAACAATCACTCTGGGTAACAACATAGGTTTGAATGGTTGTGGTTCACTCCTGGACTTAGCAATCATGTAACCTTTTGTTGTACCTTCCTTCTTAGGACTTCAACTTACTCTCATGAATTTTAACCCCTTCACAACATTACCATTTAATTCATAATCAATGGAAAGGAGATTATAACACTCCATACCTCTCAGGAATTAGAATTCATTTCTTGACTTATATATCTATTTCCTCTTCACGGGAAATCAATTTCAGCCAATATATTATTGTACACACAGGATAACATAAACATACAACATTTCATTTTACTTACAGGTTATTTCCAAAACCATGTATTTATTTTCATTACATC
>ML812891.1:46822-84536 GCA_009831015.1 Picea engelmannii | reverse complement strand
CACCTAACAAACCTTCAACTTCTTTTGTGAATTCTGTATCATCTCTATCATTTCCATCATACACCATTCTCTTCCTTTTGACTATTGCTCCATCTTTTTGGTGTGATTCTCTAATGGCCTTACGTTTCTTGCTAAAGAAGAAATCTGAAGGTGGAATTTCTTCAGGTGAGATAGGGGTAAGATCATACACAAAAATAATTTTGGGATGAGGGGTCCTAAAGCTAGATTGCAGAGGTGTCAGTGATGTAATGGGAAACCCAATATCTATAGATTGTTGTTTCTCTATTGTATTGGAGGTACCAGAAGGGGTGGTTGGTGACGACGGAGACACCGTTTGTCATTGTTTTAGAAAGGCTTCAAGTTAAGCCTTAGTCTGAGGTCCTAGTGGACTTGATAATAAGGCCTCTAATTTTTGAGTCAACACCTTCGATATCTTCAAGTATTATTCAATATTGCATTTAACAAAGTGACCTGGTTCAAAACCTGGAGGCATAGATTCTTTTGTTGGAGGAGCAGTATCGATTCTCCCTATAGTACTTTTAGAAAAATACTTCACCTATGTCTTTGGAAATTGAGGAAACTAGCCTGTTGATCTAGAGGCAGGGTTTGGAACCTGTCCTGTACCTCTTCATAAGACCTGACTCCCCTGAATATTTGGTCGTATGGGGAGTCTTCATGCACATATATTTTCATGTTGAATTGGGCCAGGTGGTTTTCTACTATCTTGTGTGGGTCGTTCCTTTTGAATTCGATGTCAACCGATTTTACATCATTTAGAGATGTGGCCCCTACTTTAGAGTGACCGAAATATAGTAACGAAAACATGTCGACCTGGATAGGGAAAGTTGACCATACCTTTTTCTGAGCTGCCTTCAGCTCCTTGTTGATGCCTCCCATTACTGTCTGGTAGGCTACCTCTCTACATACCATCTGGTCTAGTAGAAATCATGGGAGAGAATGGGGGTGAACTAAGCATACAAAAACCTTGATATAGGATAAATTCTCCTTGATGAACCAATCTTCGAGCCTTCCCAAGTTTCCCATAATCCTGTTTGAAATCCGAGGAGGTGGATGCCCATACAGGGCTACATGAACAGGGACTACTACATGGTGACAGATTTCGTAAAATAAATATTTGGCTTTGTCCTCCCATGGCTTGGAATGATATAAGTGAATGGTTTTTTCACTGGTCGGGGTCCAGATCCAATTCATCAATGGGAAAGGAGTCATTAAACATATGGCATCCATGATGTACGACGACATGTAAAAGGGAGCAGGCTATCCCTCTGACTTTGCTATTTTATAATCAATGATTTCCTTGGCCAAGTTATCCAAAATCAACTTGGCCCAATTAAAAGTATATCCCTCAGCTACCTCATTCATGATAGGCACCCATTCTACTGAGAAATGTGTAGGAACCTTTTTTCCCGAACAGTCTACAGAGAATCATGGCTATGTAAATCATGTGAGCATCCAAAGATGTTGTGGCATACAGTCCATGAGATTCAGTTCTTGACTTCTCTGGGTGCCCCCACCAGGTTCTGATTATATCATGACCACTCTTGGCATACTGGACACATTCCCTTTGCTCGAATTTTAAAATAAATGCAACATTGTAAGTATATTTGGGATTGGGAGATAGTTTATACATTACTTGGAGGTGTTCTGGTTGGAACAAACCAACGAAAATATTTTGATGGATTATTATGCTCCTGGTCTAGATGTCGTTTTTTTCCAAGGCCCATCTTATCATGTCGTTATACGGAATGAGTGTCAATCGAGATGTTATTTTGTGCAGTTTCGACTGTGTTATGTGTATGATTTTGGCTGCATAAGTATCGTCTTTTTCATCACTGGAATCCCCTGGACAATTTATGATTTCCTATTTGAGAACCTTGAACACATGTGTCCAAGATTTAATAGAATCTATGGCTCACGGTGAGGTATCCAACAGAACATCCGCGTTTAGGTTTGAATCCTCACCAACCACATCAGGCTTCCTCATCATTTTTCGTGGTGCCATGATATCTGAGAAATTCAGTGAGGTTACTTGTTGCAGAGAAAATCTGTGAGCTTTTTAAATTAATAAAATCCTTCTACATGCATAAGGTGAAAATGAATTCGAAATCCAAGTGTTTTTATTCAAATAAGATATATTGATTTTCGTATAGCTTCACTGATGAAAAAATTATTAACATTAATGGAAATGTCTATCTGGCGATCCACAATCTGTGTTTGAATCATTACAGTTAATTATTCATAAAATCCATTAATATGGTGGTTCGTGTTCGGGAGTTTAGATAAAACAGAGTTGGAATTTCCTGAATCCTGAATCTGTGAAAGGTTAATCCCGGGATAATCTCTTTTAAAATATTAATTAATCATGTTTAATAAGGTGTGTTAACTTTAAGTGTTTTTGAGAGTTCAAACTTCAGGAAATTTTAATGTATCTCGAGAGGGAAATACCGAAACCCGAAACCGCGAAGTGATTAATTATCCAGTAAAAGATTTTAAGTCTTAATTAATCATATTTTGTTTTAAGCATTTTGGAAATTCGGACTTCAGATATTTTAGACTACGATACAAGATAAACATCTGAATTTTGAACTGTGAAGTCATTAATTATCTCTTGACCATGATTAACTTAATTAATTAAAGTTTAATACTTCGGCATTTTGCTACTTCAGTGATTTGTGAATTAGTTATTTGTTATACTCCCGAAGGGTCATCTCCCAAATTGACGTGTTGTGGATGACGTCATTCTGGATGACGTGTCAAGGAAAGAGAGGTTCCACGTGTTACTTGGAATCGTATGAATCTTCAAATGAAAATGTAAGAAATGGGTGCCAGTGTCAACTCAGGGAAGACTCAAAAGATACATGTGTCCTATGACTTGTGCCTTTAAAATGTTTAGGAAAAGTTGCGAGTAGATACCTTCGGGTTTCGAGGTTTTGGAGTTTTTATTGCTAAGACTTGTCGAAATACCTGAAGCGTGGAGCTCTAAGGTTATTGTTATATATTTACCTCTTTAAAGTTTAGGCGACTCCAGAACTTCAGGGGCTAATGGGATTGTTCAATCAAATAGGAAAACTCATCAATGATGGACATCATGCATGCCTTACTATTAATTGATCAACAACAAGTTGTGCTTGAAATTAAAATATCATTTACCAAGCTTCCACTTTCTTCAGCTAAAATCATATGTTCATTTGATGAAAAGTGAAAAGATCAAAAGTTCAGAATTGTATGTGTTCCAACAAAAGGCATCCCTTCTTATCCTACATTAGTTTTAATACCATGGGGTTGAAACATCAAGGCCATAATCTCACTTGAAAGGGATAGAATTAAATCGAACGATAGTAGCAAGAAAATTATAATACCATTTGACCCAAAAGAAGGAAAACCCTTGGTCAAAAAATGGGACAAAGTCCAGAAATCCCAACGATTGTATCAAGTAATGAATGAACAAAAATACAAATTCAAGCCTAACAATGAAGGATAAATTTTAGTCACATCACCATTTTAAATAGGACAAAACGTGGATACATATTTTTATAATTGGTAAATGGAGAACTATGAAGCTTGATCTAAGGAGTGTTAGTCGATATAGGAAATTCCAATAAAGTGATCAAGATCATGCTTTTCAATACAAGTAATCTATATCATGCTTGAGAAAAATCTAAAAAAAAAACCAACACTCATCCTGACTAACACACAAATGAGATCTCCCCTGTGGTTTAGTGAAAGAAATTCCTTGATGACTCATGCCGATGAAGTATCCAAATCAGTAAGAGAACATGGGAGCATGAAAAATTTAGTAGAATCCTTCTTTGTCTAGGCATATCGATGGTTGGAAACCCATGCACCACGACTACAAACACGGAACACTACTACCTTATATTTTGTAGAAATATTTGGCGAAAAGAAATTTTCAGCCAATGTCGACATATTGACTTTTAAACTTGGTTTCGACCTAATCACTCACATTCACCAATGTGAGAATGGGTGGAGAAGTGTAGGCTACCTGGATGAAATGGTATGGACACACATGTTTCTAAATAATTTGGATGACATACCACATAGTGGTATAAAATTGAAGAAGCATGTGGCCACACATTCAATTGGAATGAAATCAAAGAAAATTTCATCATATATTTTGAATTCATCCACGAGGAGGCACATTTGCGAGAGGCCGCAAAAGAAATAATTTGTTTTCTTGAAAAAATAAATCCCGATGAAATCCATAAGAGAGGCAAAGACAAATTCGACCTAGGATTGACTTTGACTTGCAATTTTGTGTCGGCACAAAATCCAGATAGTATAATAGCTTATTGAATTGACATGGAGAACTTAAGTTTTCTAGGGAAAATATTTCAATGGAAGAAAAGTCATCCAGGAGTACATAATCATGTAAATACAGTTTACTCAGTTTTCAAGGGAGAAAAATAAGACAAGGAAGATGTAGAAAAACCCAACCTAGAATACCTAGACCTAAAAGACAAGGAGTTCAACATCTCAATAGATCGTCGACCAAAAATGACTAGAATAGGCGACTATTGGTTCGACAAATAAACCAGAGAGATAGTCATCCTATTGAGAGAATATCATGATTTTTTTGCATGGTATTATAAATACTTGAAAGAATTGGTGCAAGATATGGGGGAGATGAAAATGGACCTCGTCCTTGGGGCCAAGACCATCAAAAAGTGGCCATATAAGTTGGAACACAAATATAATCCCATATTCCAAAAAGAGATAGAATCAATGTTAGTTGCTAGCATCATATATCCTATCGACAAGTTCGATGGTCGCATAACCCAAAAATTATGACCCAAAGAATCTTAGAATATGTATCAACTTATGAGGGTTAAACAAGCTTACAGTAACCGATCCATTTCCAACACCATTCACCGACAAGATCATTAATGAATTCGTAGGACATGAATCTTATTCTTTCACTGATGGCTTCACAAGGTATAATCAAGTACCTATTGTAAAAGAATATCATGGGAAAATAACATTTTTTTTTAGTTTGGGACATTTTCATATAGAGTAATGTCATTCAGGCTAAAAAATGCTCCAAAAGTATTTTCTCAGATAGTGGTCAAATCATTTCAAGAATAATTTTACAAAACAATGGTTGTGTACTTTGATGACTAGGCCATTTACATCCTACTGAAATATCACATACAATGGTTACGAATGATGTTGGAAAGATGTAGACAAATTCACTTATCTCTAAATATCAAAAAAAGGAATATTTTCCACACCTATAGGCATACTACTGGGCCACATTGTACATAAATATGGAATCGAGGTTGACATGGCCAAGATCAAATTTATTCTTGACCTGAAGCGACCAGTTAATCAGAAGAAATTAAAATATTCCTTAGGCATACTCAATATTACATAAAATTTATCTGACATTACTCCAACATATATTTCCCCATCAACACACTATTTAATAAAGAAGTTGAGTTCCAATGTAGTTAAGAATGCAATGAATATTTCGAGCTCTTAAAAAGAAAATGGGTAGAAGAACCTATACTAAGATTTCCATACTGGTCATGAAAGTTCCATGTCCATGTTGATGCATCTAATGTTGTTTTCAGCTCAGTCCTATCCTATTCGTATGACAACATGGTCGATCACCCAAATGCATACGCCAGTCAAAAACTAAATAAAGACGAAAGGAACTATTTGACGACAGAGCAAGAGGCTCTAGCCATAATTTTCACCCTCCAAAAATTATGACATTACTTACCGAAAAATCCATTTATCTTCTCCATGGACCATCAAGCACTTAATTACTTAGTAAATAAAGCGTTCCATCAAGGGAAAATATATCGATGGATATTATTGTTCCAAGAGTTCAATTTTTAAGTAGTAGTCTGACTTGGAAAGAAGAATGTTGGTCCAGACCATCTATCCCCGCTTGAGATAGGAGAAGATCCAACTGGGATAGAAGATGACTTACCGAACGCACATCTATTTCGAGTCAAAGTTTCCCCTAAGGAACTTTAATAAATCACAAATTTGTTAGAAGAAGGTAAATCTTATGAACATCTCCCAGCTAACAAAACAAAAATCCTAGCATTGAAAGAAACACCATTCACTCTCATGAATGGATATCTCTATAATATAGGTATTGATAATATTCTACGAAGTTGCGCATTGGAACATGAACGCGAGGATATAATCCATGAAGCACATGTAATACCTACGGGAGGTCATTTCCAATATGACATGATGGCAAGAAATGTCCTTCAAGCTAGTGTTTAGTGTCCGAAATTACACAAGGATTATCAAGAACATATGAATAAGTGTGATAAATGTCATAGGATGGGTCGACCCTTATGGAAAAATGAAATTCCTTTACATTCCTAGTTCATTGTTTGAAATTTGGGCTATCGAATTCATCGGTCCCTTCCCAAAAAGAGAAAAAATAACTAGATTGAAATACATCATCACGACAGTCGAATATCTAACTAAATGGGTGGAGGTAGAACTAGTCAAAAATTGCACAAAGGAAACAACAACCAAATTCATCTATGAAAATATAGTAACGAGATTCATTTGTCCTTTAACATTAATCATTGATCAAGGAAATCATTTTTTCAATGGCATGATTGAAGTATTACTTAAAAATTTCATGATCAACCACAGGAAGATGGCTACATGTCATCCACAGGTCAATGGATATGTTGATTCATTCAACAAAACATTGCATAAAGGTTTAACAAAAATATTTGGAATCGACAGGGAGGATTGGGATAATAAGGTACCAACATTATTCTGGGCTTATAGAACAACATAAAAATTATCATCTAACCAAACTCCATTCAATCTTGTATATGGTCAAGAATATGTGATTTCATTACATTTATACTCAAATGTAGGGAGGATAACATCTGTCCTTGAATTTGTCCATATTTTCATCACAAGACAACGCTTCTACCAATTGAATCAATTAGAGGAATAAAGGATGATTACACAACAACATAAAGAGGCTCAAAAGAACCAACAGAAATATCAGCATGACCGACACATAAAAAAGAAAGACATCAGTGAAGAAGATTTGGTACTATTATATGACAGTTAGATAAAGGGAAATCCTTGTAAACCAAAAACTTATTGATTGGGTCCTTATGTAGTCAAGGGCATCTGACTATCAGTAGAAGTACAACTAAGGACCTTGCAAAGGAACCCATTCAATAATCATTCAATGGGACCCATTTAAAGAAATATAATACGTAGTAGTCTCATGACTTGTCAATGAAAACCTCTTTGAGGGAACCAACAAGATTCGATTAGGTCAAAAACCCTTCAAGCCAGCCTAGGACAAAGTAAAAAATAAAATAATAAAGAAAGAAAAAGACAAAAGAAAAGAAAAGAAAATTAAGATAAGCAATAAAGGTAAAGAAATATTAAGAAAAGCAATAAAGTATGAAAGAATTCATTCAAGTCTACCATACTTAAACATGAGAATATAATAGAGTCATTGGTCATCACTAAAGTTATTCTAAGAAGAAAAGAAAAAACCTAGAGAAATTTCAACACCAAGGCAAGACTTACGCCATATTATAAACAAACGAAATAGTCAATTCATCGAAAGAGAAGTACTTCATTTAGTAGAATGTGAAATCCCTTAATAAAGCAAGCATGAACTCTATAAATCAAGAGAGCAAGATAAATACAAATCAAGTGAGCTTGGAAATCATAATTCAAGCGAGCGTGATCATCCTCAAACAATTCAACAAAAATAACATGGCTTCAGAAAGTAAAAAATCAATCAAGTCGACAGTAGAAAGGAAACCGACTTGGTTGGAAGAATCGACATGAGGTCTATGATTGACCATAAGAACCGACCCAACCAGATCACACAAGGAAATAAAATAAAAAAAGTTGAGCAAGTCAGGCAAACTCCCCAGGAAAAGAAAAATTGACTTAGTCACCGGAAGTACTTTAATGAAATTAATGCGCGAAGGGAAACCAAAAATTTACAACCTCAAACCTCAACCCGACCAATAGGAAACCATAACCATAACCATAACCATAACAGAGCTGGAGGCCTACATGAAAAATATCCGTGAAGCTAGGATAGAAGAGATTGATTGGTCAAGACTCTAGCAAAAATTCATCGCGTGGGGAATGGAAGATGGAATATGAAAGGAAGAAACAAATTTCCTAGAATAAGAAAGTATCCAACACTTATTAGGTGCACCACAAGTCACAAAATTCAATGATTGGAAAGAAGAGGCCACAAAGTTCTTAGTTAGGCGATACCATTATGGGAACTCGTGGCTAGAATTCCCAGTGAAAATTACTAGAAGAATGATACATCGGGTTATTGGAATTCCACATGGGGGTAATCCTATCCAAAAAACCATAAATTCTAATGATTGGATGCAGTTCCTCACAGGAGGAACCTTAGCAAAAAATTCGAAGGGATTTTTAAATAAAGGGTAACCGAGCTCAGACAAAAGTGGACATGTGTGATAGTATCGTTGTGCTTCATAGCTATAGATCGAGCCTTAGATACATAAAAATGACAATTCTAGAACCCATCGGTCAGATTGTTCAATCAGGCACATAGTTTGAATGGGAAGATCACTTAGCTACATTAATCAAAAGCAATTGTAGAGACTACTAAGAAAATTGTCGAGGTATCAAGTTTCCATCCCTACTAATTTGGCTCACCATGAGCTAATTAAACCCATTCAGGGAGCCTGCATTCACCTTAATACAGATCAAAACCATGGATAATTACAAGAGTTTTTCACCAGGAGCAATTAGGTCATCTGACTCCCTGCCGACTGAAGAAATATTTAAAAGTTGGGTAAAAAATTTGAAGAATGTATCTCACAAGTGGAGAGTCAAACAGAAAGTATAACGAGCATTACCACTAAATTCCCACATTAAACTAAGTCTCGACATCCCAACTCTCTGGTGTGGGGTCAATGTGGGGCTAAAACCAACAGAGATGGAGTATCAGCTGACAAAGCTCCAAATCTTTCAAGAGCTTGAGAGACAACTAGGAAACACAAATCCCATCATAGGTCCTCAGTGACCAATCAACTATTCTAACACCCCTGGCATATGAAGAATGGGAGGAAGAAAGAGAATCCTCCTTATACACAATTTCATTTTTTCCAAACTTAGACATGGAAGGAGGCACCCCAATAAATAAAACACCGACAAAGAGGAAGAAACGGGAAAGAATAACCAAATGGAAACAAGTTGTCCACATGGAGGAAGCTCTGGAAGACATAGACATTATTTAGAATGATACGTTTCAGACAGACACTACTCTATATTTTAATGACCCCACAATGAAATAAACAATTGCATCTTTCACAAATAAGTTAGCTAAAAAGATGCAAAGAAAATAAAAAACTGAGTCGATAGGACAAAGTTGTCACAAGAAACATTTTGAAGTCGAGTGTGGGACCACAGTTCAAGGAAGCAATGGAAACCTAAAATGTGAAGCATGTCAAAGCAAAGAAAACCAAAGAATCCTCTAACAAAAGCGTTGAGACAAGAAGGAAGAAAAATCAAAGGCTATAATATTAGAAAGAAGAAATAACGGGTCAGAAAACTATTGCTACAACACATCGACCGAATACAAGTAGGCTCGACCCCAACAGAATTATTTTTCCAAAGAGGAAGTGAACTAAATCTACCACATTCAAACTCACAAGGGAATCACCTCCTCCAAAACCCATACTGGTTGTTGAAGAGAGAACAACATCAAAAGGGGCGACTAAATCGATAAAGAAAACAAAGAAAGGGAATCAATAAGTTTCATCTGAAGAAACCACTTCAGACTCTCCTCCTAGCAACAAAAATCAAGAAATTGCAACACACTCTAGGTCAGAATAATTCAAACAAACTTTACAAAATGGAGCTACCAATAAAAATACTACACTCGAGTCGACACCTATAGGAAAGTCAAATCCATTCAACTTGACCTAACAAAAAATGGGTCCAAGTAAAGAAAGTTGGTCGACTCATCCTAACACATCTGCAGTAGTAGACATGCAAAATAAAAAAAAAGGAGAGGAAGACACACATACTCATGGTTCAACACACACCAACCCTAAACATAAATCAGTTGATCCAAATCCCATCACAGTTCCATTGAGAGGTTCATATCCCCTAGGGAAATATAATGAAGAAATAGAGAAAACCAACCGGAGAAGCAATCTGAAAAGGAACAATGGACTTCCCATAATGAAAATCAATGAAAAGAAGATAACAATGTCAGTACAAAGTCTCCTAAATATGGAATCCCTCCACCATAGAATCCTCCTTTAGAAATACCTCACAAATATCATTCAGATCCCCCATAGCATACTGAAAATAGATATTAGAATGATCCATTAGATCAAGGAATAATGGAAAGGATGATAGGAATGACCCTGACACATAACCAAGTGCAGGTGAGAATAATGAAGAAAATATAGGAAATGATGATCCAAATAAATGCAATGGCTCAGACAAATATCAGCAAAAGGAATCCAATAAAACCCAATAACAACAAAACCTGGAAAATATAGCCAAGAAGAAAAAGAAAAAGACAATCCATAGGAAGGATAGTGCTTCAAAAATGACTACCTTCATATCCTTCAAGCCAGTTGGGTCAGAAGAACCAACTATAGAAATAGTGTTCAACCCAACAGTAGCATCCGATGAGAAAATGCTCGACTTATAGTGAGGTCACCAAAGAAGCGACTAATAGATGGAAGAGGGCCATGAAATATGGTGCTTGAATCATATCAAGAAGAAATAATGAGAAACAAATATTGCAAGAGTGTGCACTACTCGCCAAAGATAAATTGGGGCTATAACAGCTGATAGAGGGAATAAATTCATTGGAAACGATTAAAAGGTTGGTCGAATTAGTCATGGACACAGGTGCAAACAATCAACTAGAGATCCAGCACCTTAAGTGAACAAACAAATAAATTAGGTAGCTATATAGTCAAATAGTTAGAAACAATCAGGATGTCGTGGCCCAGTGAAAAAGAACAATCCTTCAATCTAAGTATGGAAAGTTCAAAGAAGTACAAAAATAGCTAGAATTGGTCAATTCACACGAAGCTTCCTTAAACATAGTGATCAACAATTGATCCTCCTAGTTTTCCACCACTTATAGCAAATTGAAATCACAAAAGACGATAATTGTAGACCTGAGAACAACAAGACTGCTTACTACCGACCCAAAATCCAAAGTGACCATCTCAAATCACATTGCAAAACAAAAGGAAGTTGAGGAATAATTATCTAAGAAAGAAAAGGAGTGGTTTAAAGAAACTACTAAAGCTCAAATGGAAATTAAAAAAGCCATCAAACACCTCAACCGGGTCAAAGGGAAAACATAGGAAGTTGAACAAAACTTCAACCCAGAGTTGATTATATTAAAAGAAGCTTCTTTGATAGACAAACTCAACTTTTTGGGAAAGTTGAAGTTAGTAGGGATAAAGGCACAATACTCTACCAAAGAATGGCATATGTTCTCACAACACTTGTAGAAAACAACACCGAGCATCTATCAGACAACATTTGAATGGTTTCCACAACATCCAGTAGAACAGTCGGGGGCCACATCAACATATCAACAACAGTTCTAGTTCTTCAACCATGCACCATTTGAGTCGAACTTCTTGGCTGCTAGACACTAGTCAAGGACTCCATAGATAGTCATTGAAGGATCCTAAGAATGACATGTGAAACTAAAAACAACATTGTTTCCACCTAATGTAAAGTTGCATGAATGGGTAATCCCTAAATAAAAAAATGAGTAGTTGATGCAGCCAGAAAAGACTCCATAATCAAGCAATCATCACTTACGAAAATTTTTAATCACCAGTCGACAACATAATCCTTCTTCTCACTTCTTCTCATTCTCAGATATTGTAACTCTCTCTCTATTTTTCTCTATATTCTCAAAATTATGTAACTTAATAGTGAAAACCTCCTTGGGGGAACTAGTAGAGTCTATCAAAAATTTCAAATGTAATAGCCACACTCACCCTTTCTTAGGATGAGAAAGGAATTGAGGGGGAAAAGATGTTGTAGGGGCTAGTTGGCTCTAGCGACTATACCCATCAGTCAACTGCAAAAGTCAAATAGAGACATCAGTCGAACAGACAACTAGATTCGACCAACCAAGTAGTTAATAATTGTAACCGACATGTAACTGAATGACTTGTATATGTGTGTGTGTGTGTGTGTGTGTGGCTATGTAATAGAGAGAGAGAGAGAGAGAGAGAGAGTTTGTTTACTGACATAATAAAGTGCATTTGATGGTTCTCCCACTACTTGTGCATGTTTTCATGTTTCTCTTTGTGTTCTTATATATGATGTTAGAATATATGTTTCTCTATGTAAGGATCTACTGGTAAAATATAGTTCTTTCCCTCAGACTACAACAGGGGACCATGCTCAGCCCGCAAATATCGATGAATGACACTAGTCATATCTCATGGAATTTTGATTGCCACATTGGAATCCTTCATCACTATGACATCACCATGACATCACCCTCCCTCTCTTATTCGTAAACATAAAGGGTATAGAACCATGTAGTGGAACCTTACTCCAATGGGTGTCGAGTATTGGGGAAAACACAGGTCTGTGACCCAATATCTTCTGGTGTTCCAGGGATCTGATATCATGGTTAACTAAGGGCTCTCACAAACTGTTCCAAATTATCCGATAACAGTCGAATGACCATTGTTTATCCTTCCAATCGATCCTACGACCATTTTTATTAGTTGGTTTACATAGGGATTTAAGAAAGTTCATTGGGCTTAATGCCCTCTACTCAAGTTTACCTTGATTCCAACAATCACTCTGGGTAACAACATAGGTTTGAATGGTTGTGGTTCACTCCTGGACTTAGCAATCATGTAACCTTTTGTTGTACCTTCCTTCTTAGGACTTCAACTTACTCTCATGAATTTTAACCCCTTCACAACATTACCATTTAATTCATAATCAATGGAAAGGAGATTATAACACTCCATACCTCTCAGGAATTAGAATTCATTTCTTGACTTATATATCTATTTCCTCTTCACGGGAAATCAATTTCAGCCAATATATTATTGTACACACAGGATAACATAAACATACAACATTTCATTTTACTTACAGGTTATTTCCAAAACCATGTATTTATTTTCATTACATCGATATGGAGTGTTTTTATCCTTCAAGGAAATATACAAAGTTATTATGTTTAAATATTCAATATATGTACATTTCCATACAATTTCACAATTACTTCAACACAAAGGCAAGCATTGAAACAACCATTCATTTCGTTTACAGACATGCACATTTATGAAACAATTATAGGCACCAGCCATTCATTTTACTCTATACATAGAGAATATGAATACTTATATGTTATATGAAGGATTTAACCGGCCAATTGACTATGGATGAACACCTTTCCACCCAACCATAGGCGCTATTTTTCATTCACTTCAACGGCATTCCACCCCCATTCCAAGCCATGATACCACCAGGGGATTGTCACAATTGACTCAATCAGTCAAAGAATGGATCGGGGAGGTTACTCTCCTCCACTCCAATGGAAACAACAGAAGTTTCACCTCTTTCCCACTGAGATCAGGACCTCCATTTGGTTTATTATATTCCTTCTCCATTATATTTCATTTGCACAACGGATTCCTTTCATGGTTGCATTGTCGCTCAACACTCTCACATTCCAATGTCAGTTTATTTCTAGAAACATCAGGCCTATGGCCCTCTTTTTCTCCATTCGGGACTTTGGGTATTCTCTGCTCTAGCATGACCATTCATTTACTAGGAAGACTTCCCAGTTCTTCCTTTGTTCTGATCTACATACTAGAGCTTCCTCTTCTCCCTCATGAGTGTTTTCTTCTGTTGCACAAGTTCTCCTCTTGCACAAGCGCATCCTTCTTCACACGACTATGTTCTCTTACTAGTTCCTAGTGTTGCACAATGCTCCCCCACTACTTCTTCATGTTTCTTCTTTCACAAGCACCCATTGTTTTCATGTCATCCTCCAAAACCAAACTCAGAACTCTCCATTCTAAACTTCTCCTTCCCATGTCTTCTCTTGCACGCACATGTGCATTCATTCTTTTGTCAAAATAAATCTATCCAAATTAGGGAATGAGGTGGATGTAATACCTATGTTGATCCAGTTCCTCATACATGTATTCAATAGGGGTGGTTGGTTGTTTAACTACCAACCCCTTCTCATTAACTAAATTTCTTTAGCTAAAAGCTAGAGGAATTATGGTTATTTCCTCCACATCATTCATCAAGGTAAATTGGGATATTTTGCACATGAATCCCCTTTTCTACCCCCTCATTAGTCCATATTGTGGTATCATGGCCAGTAATTTTAAGGCTTCACCCATCAGTTAGCTGGTTAGATTTTTCCAATTAAACAATATTATATTTACAATATCTATATGCCATGGCATGGAAATCATTAGACATGATTAATTACATATATTCAGGGGTTTAAAATGGGGTGTTACATTCCCCTCCCCCTTCAAAAGGATCATCGTCCTCGGAGTTCTTTCAATATCAGCAACACCTATCATGCCTTCATCTTTCAGCCACTTCAATAATGTCTTCCTCTCCTTGGTCAGGTCATTTCTCAAACTCTAGCATTTCAGCACATGCCTACAACAAATATCAAATAGCATGCATATTAAAAAAAATCGTTCATAAATATTTCATTTCTTTTCATAATTCAAGAGGAAATATACATATCAACACAATACTTATCTGTTCAATTCATTTATATCCATCCATGTGGTTGTCACATTTACTCGGTTCATTGTTTTCCTTGACATACCCATTGTGCTCATGATCCCAACTAGCATGTAACATGTATTATTTAAGTCTCCTCCTTTCAGTCACTCACCCTCTAGGCTCAGGCATCCCCTTCTCTGCTACATAGTTCCTTGGTCGATCCATCATTTTCCAAGGCTTCCTTGCACAAGAAGAGTTCAGAGACTTATAAAGTCTTACAGCCAAGGAATCCCTCTGGCTTGCTCTAACATATCATATCTCATCACAATGACAATCATGGCATATCGAGTCTTCATGTCACAATAGTGGTCTTTCCCATGCTTTTCCAACTTAACAACCATGATTTACCCCTCTAGGACAGATATTTTATCTCACTTGTACCATTCACACATACAGTAATAATGAGATATTTTCATAATAATCAAAATCATAATTCTTTCAAATTTGTTTCCCACAGATTTCAAATTCCACTTGTCCATTTTTTAGATTTGTTCCATATAGGAACTTAGATCTCACAAGTATGAGAATTCCTTCTCATAACAGTTTGTCTCTTTATATCTTCATACATTGGCCTTCCTTATGGACTTACATTGCTACCATATCCAAGACCATCTTTCCTGTGACTTCTCAAACTTCACACAACCAAACAAATTGTTAGTATTCCATGCACATTAGACCTTTATTGCACATTTACAATGGCTCAAAAATAGTTCTTGAAATTGTGCATACCAACAATTGCATCACATTTATCTATTCAATGTTATGAAGTAAAAGGTGTTGGATTACTAAGAGGGGGGTGAATTAGTAATAGAGCAATTGAATCCCTTTTCACCAAAAATGCAAGTGTTATATCAATGTAGCATTATCATCCAATAGTTACAGAGTAAATAAAAAATGAACAAATGAGCAATCACACACATACACAGTACACCAGTGTTTTAACGTGGAAACCCAAAGTGGGAGAAAACCACGGAATGTTTTTTCTTATATGTCTTGAAGAATTACATTCATTGGAAGCACAAACTTCCTTTGTTTTCCAGCTGCAACTAGAAGGAGGCTCCAACCCCCTAGTTTTTCAGGCTACTACCTGAGGGAAGCTCCAACTCCCCAATTCTCTGGCTACAACCAGAAGGAGGCTACAACCCCCTATGTTCTCTGGATACAACCGGAAGGTGGCTACAACCACTTGTCATTGCCCCATCCAACTACACTGAAGTAGAATGATGTAGACACCCCTGATCTCCACAGGTTCTGTTCGACCTCCCGGCCTAAGGATCGTTCTTTAATGCCTTCGAGCCAGATCGGCTCTTTTGATTCCCTACTGGAACCTCAAATCTTTGATCTACAGGTCCTTCATGAAACTCCACTTGCACAAGCATGCCATAGGCGCGAGATTTCACCTGCACACGGCCTCAGCATGATCGTGACCTTTTCCCAAAATGGAATTTCGGGTTTCAGGACTTCCTGAATCCTGATGTCAAGAACCTCTGCCTTCTCGATCCCCCGATTCCTGAAGTGCCAACATTTTGAAATAGCACTAAACAGTGATTAGCCCCGTGGGCCATATCTTTGGTCCATGCGACCACTCTTCATATGACCGTAGTCTTCTTCGGAACTTTCGACTCCGTGAGCCTCGACTCTTAGTCTTCGGGATTCTCGAAATGTCGAATCCTGGTATTCCGAAATCCCGATCCCCGGATTTCTCCTCCAAGGATTACTTTTCCCCGACTCTTCGTGTTTCATGATTTCAGGACCTCCATTGTCAAGTATCCCAGTTCCTGGCTATAGGAATCCCGAAATGTCGATTTCCAAAATACCGATACCCGGTGCGACCGCGGCCTCACTCTCCTTTAAGTCATATCTCGCAACTTCGAGGTTTTCATTCTCGAAGGCCCATATTCTTTATCCCCAAGATTTCTAAAATCTTGATAATCGATATGCTGAAAAACCCGTAACTCTGTTTCATGGCCTGTTGCTATTCCTTCATCGTTTTCGGGTTATCTTGTTTCAGGATTTCGCGACCCCTGTTGCAAGACCTCTGCTTCTTCGAGTTCCTGGTATCTGAAATACCAATGTGTCGAAATGGCTAGTCTACGGCTATTCCTCCGAACGCTTTTCAGAGTTTTGCATTTTGGGACTTCACAATTCCCGCTACACCAATTCCTTGACCCTTCGACCTCCTGGTATCCGAAACGCCAAAATACAGAATCCCGAAAATGCCGAAACTCCACTCCTGTGGGAGATCAACGGCTCTGAGCCTCCCTTGATATGATGGCTCTAATCCTTTCGGGATTCTATGCGACAAGATTTTTGAACTCTTACCTCTCGCACTCCCGGTAGCCAAAATGTTGAAATGCTTCTTTTCGGAAATTTCCCCGATGTCTAGATCATTGCCATGTGTCCTCCCTATTCTTTCGAAATTTTCAGGGTTTCGCGTTTCGAAACTTCGCAACCCCTGCGACACTTATCCTCTGTTCTCTCAAATTATAAATATCCAAAATCCTGGTGGACTCCCCGATCTCCTCCATGTGTCCTCCACAGATGGATGGTACAGATCGTTTCGGGACTTCGCCAGTAGCGAAGCTGAAATTCTCCCTTCTCTACTTCCCAATGTCTGAATCCCCGATATGAAAGGATCTCGCGACACCTGTCCTTCTTAGATGGACGACTCAGATACCTTTGGGACTTTGGGACCCGTGAATCCTAATCTCTAGTCCTTCGTCCTCTGAACCTTTGAATTCTCGAAGTCCAAAATCCCGATACCTCTACCCTGTCGGGATTTTTCGGATTCTCTGCTCTACACGTGAGGATTTAAACCTCGGGCAGCTTTCCACAGATCTGACGGCTATCGGTCCATGTACCCAGATCTGATGGCTCAAACCTGTTCTTCTATTATGCCCTTCCTACGTTGCCTGGATACAAATCCATGGTCCAGATCTTCTTTGTTGATCCGACGGTAGTTGTTCTCCTTCTGTTGAGCATGCGCTTTCTTCCCGAACTTTGGAAGATTTTCCAAATTCCAAAGGCTTCAAACTTTTCTTTTCCTCTGTGATCTCTACACCATTGGGTCTCTCCTACATTCTCAAAGACATTGTCCCTCCTGAGATTTTTGGATTCTAAACTCTCCAAAGAGTTCCTTGGCCTCCGTGACTTCTGCAGCTATGGCTCTATGCATGAAAGAACTACTCCTCCTAAGCCTCTCTCCTTGAATTCTCCAAGGATTCTTCGACTTCTACACTCCTTGCAGAGTCTTTTCACACACGAAGGTGTTATCTCTTCTGATCTTTTCCTGTAGCTTCGACCTCTAAGAGATTAACCCTTTTTTCTTCTCCCTCAGATGAAGAATCTGATGCCCTCCTGGCACTCTCTTTCTCAAGCAACTTCTTGTTGAGTCTGCAGGGTGTTCAACAACCCTATGAAGATCCCTCCTTGGACTCTTCTCTGTCTCTGAACTCAAAGATTTATCTCTATGCACTCTGGCACCTACTCAATGTCCTCCTGGCAGAGTGTCCAGAATCCTCAGAGATTTTGTTTCTCTATGAACTCACAGCAGAGTTCCTCCTCAGCACTATGTGCCTGCGCTCAATGCCCTCCTGGGAGAGCTCTATAGAACCCTCAATAGTTCTATCTTTCTCCTGAAATCAACAGAGTTCCTCTGTGCACTCTATGCACCTACTCAATGCCCTCTTGGCAGAGCTCTATAGAACTCCTCAAAGATTATGTCTTATACTATGTCCTCATCTGCACAGTCTCACCTCCAAGGTATTCAGCAACCTTGAGGTCTTCCTATGAGTCAATGATTTCAGTTGGTGTGCCCTCCTAGCATGTCCTTGTCCAAATTCCACAGAATTGGAAGTGCTCTCTAAGCATTAACTATCAGAACCCGCAGTGTTCTGTCACACCCTCTTGGCATGAAGCCTCAAAGAAATCCAACCTGAAATCAAAGAACTCTAGAGATACTAGAACCTATCTATCCCTGTAAATGCACCTCTACAACATACATTCACAGCATAATAGAACACACATAGACATTCACACAACACAGAAAATATGTAGGAAAACTGCTCTGGTTTGTATTAATATCAAATGCCTCCTTTACAAGGTGTTCCTGAGCTCAGACTTTGACAGAGTCTTGGCTCCTCCTCTCTTCTCTCTTATCTAACTCTTGCTACCTCTACTCTCTCCAAACAAAATCAAAAGATCTTTTACATGAGGGGGCTCTTCGATCTCTTTCCTCCAAGCTACCTACCCTATTCAATTACATTGAATTCATAATTAAATGGCTGTCTAGTCCAGATTGGATCTAGATCCCAGCCTTACAACCATTAAGGGCTACTTCTACCTAACGCCTACTCAAAGGCATGGCTCTATGTCTCCATGGCCTGACATACATTAAATGCTTTTGATTCAAATTCAAAATGTGAGAGGGTTGGCGCCTCTCTTCCTTGAATGCGTGCTTTGAATGTGTTGAGTGGGTTGGCTGGCTGGTGCATGGCTGACTTGGAGAGATGCTCCTGCATCATAATGCACTGAGTGGGTTGGTTGGCTGGTGCATGGCTGACTTGGAGAGATTCTCCTGCATCATACTCCTCTGCTGCAAAATTCATGAGCTCCTGCTCATGAGCTCTCCACCCTATCTGTTGAAATCCTCCTAGATCCCAAACAACCCTTCGGAGTTGTCTCTCTGCTCCATCTCTTTGTTGTTGTTATTGTTGTTGTTGCTTCTTTGTTGCTACTCTGGTAGTCTCCCTTCTGCTCAGCTTCTCCTTGCTGGCAATTTCTTGTGTTGACTTCAACATCAGCTTCCTGATCTCATCGATCACTTCATCCAACTGTTGCAATGGTTGGCTCTATTCATGCAGTCTCCTCTGCTGCAAATTCTTTCTGGAAATGGTCATATCACCATGATCTCCCATGTTGTCTTTACCCTCCTTTATGTCACTAAGTGGCCACTCTGCTGCAGACTCTAGCTCTGTAGTCTCCTCACTGAATTGTTGTTCAACTTCCTCTTCTGACAGCTTAACTTCTGCCATTTCTCCTACTGGTGCATCTCCAGCTTCCTCCAACTTCTCCTCAAACTGGAATCCTCCTTCATCTGCCTCCAACTTGACTTGTTGGATGTGCAAGCTCTGCACCTTCACCCTTCTCTCGAGGGCTTCAATATCTTCACACAAATCAGCAAGACTCATGTTGTCTGTCTCTTCTTCGACTTCTTCTGCTGCAAGCTCCAATGCCGCAGTCGTTTCAGCTTCCTAGCTGAAAATTTTGAGCCATTCCTCAGAATGCTCTTCTTCTTCTTGGGAAGCCTCTAACATCTGCTCCAATGCTTCTTCTTCCTTGACAGTCACTGCTGGCTGTCCTTCTATTGTTGCCTCGACAACACACACGTTGGCCTCATCTGGGCTATATGGTAGGAATACCTTTATCCCTCCAATAATCAAAATGTTCTTCCGATCTTCTCTCTCTGTCAACTCCTCTAGCTGATATGAACCCCCCTCTGAGCTCATCTATTCTCCCTTTCCCTTCTGGAAATATGGGATTTCTCTGCTGCCCTCCTGGAAATCTATGAGATCGTAAAGTGATCTCATCTCATTTCCCTCTTGGCAATACGAAATTCCTCGGTTGTCCTCTTGACAATTTATGAGATCCCGCAGTGATCTCATCTCATTTCCCTCCTGGAAATTGGGAATTTATGTTTTGCCCTCTTGGCAGTGTTTGAGATCTTCAAATGATCCCATGTTATCCTCACTACTGAGGTTTCTCCCATCTTCTGGTTCACACACCTGAACCATTTTCTCCTCTATTCTGTTGAGGTTTTCAGCATGCCTCAACCATATTTTCAACAGCCTCTATTGTCTTTTGGCCATCAATGCCCTGACTGGCCATTTTTCTTTCATCTTCATGGGTCATTTGTATACCCATCTCGAGTTAGCATTATGTTGCATCCACAATGCAAGTTCATCCATCCTCGCCCTGATCTCGGCAAGTTCTTTATCCCTTGCAGCATTCTCCTATTGTTGGTGGTTCTTCTTCCCACCTCGTGCATAACCTTCAGCAACCATTTTTCCTGTTGTTTATCTGCCCTCCTGATAGATCTGTTGTCACTCGGCAACCCTGAGTGCTTCCAGCCTTCCTTTACAGTCCTCATGACTGGTTCCTTTGACTTCTGCCTACCTGCAACAATCACCACAGAGCATCTCCATCACTCTATCTACCTTTTCCTGTCTCTGCAAGCTGCCTCTGATACCACTTTGTTATATATTAGGGTATTATTTTTCCTCCCACTTCCTCTTTCTGAAATATACAAACAAAGTTTGGGCTTTGATACCACTTCTGACGTAGATTCCCTTGATCTCCACAGGTTCTACCCGACCTCTTGGTCTAAGGATCATGCTTTAATGCCTTTGAGATAGATTGTCTCTTTTGATTCCCTACTGGAACCTCAAATATTTGATCCACAAGTCCTTCGTGAAACTCCACCTACATAAGCATGCCATAAGCATGAGATTTCACCTGCACATGGCCTCAGCATGACCGTGACCTTTTCCCGAAATGGAATTTCAGGTTTCGGGACTTCCTGAATCCTAATGTCGAGAACCTCTGCCTTATCGATCCCCCGATTCCCAAAGTGCTAAAATGTCGAAATAGCACTCAACGACGATTATCCCCCTGGGCCATATCTTTGGTCCATGTGACCACTCTTCATATGACCGCAGTCTTCTTCGTAACTTTCGACTCCGTGAGCCCAAACTCTTAGTCTTCGGGATTCCCAAAATGTTGAATCCCGGTATTCTGAAATCCCGATCCCTATCTTTCTCCTCCAAGGATTACTTTTCCCTAGCTCTTCACGTTTTTCGATTTCGGGACCTTCATTGTCAAGTATCCCACTTCCTGGCTATAGGATTCCCGAAATGATGATTTTCAGAATCTCGATACCCAGTGCAACCGCAGCCTCACTCTCCTTTATGTCATATCTCACAACTTTAGGGTTTTCATTCCCGAAGGCCCGGATTCCTTATCCCCAAGATTTCTGAAATCCCGATACCCGGTATGCCGAAAAACCTGTAACTCTGTTTCATGGCCCGTCGCTATTCCTTCATCATTTTTGGGTTATCTCGTTTCGGGATTTCACGACCCCTATTGCAAGACCTCTGCTCCTTCAAGTTCCCAGTATATGAAATACCGATGTGCCGAAATGGCTGGTCTACGTCTATTCCTCTGAATTCTTTTTGGAGTTTCACGTTTCAGGACTTCACAATTCGCGTTGCACCAATTCCTTGACCCTTCGACCTCCTGGTATCCGAAATGCCGAAATACCGAATCCTGAAAATGTTGAAACTCCACTCCTACAAGAGATCAATGTCTCTGAGCCTCCCTTGATCTAACGGCTCTGATCCTTTCGAGATTATATGGGTCAAGAGTTTCGAACTCTTACCTCTCGCACTCCCGGTAGCTGAAATGCCAAAATGCTTCTTTTCGGGAATTTCCCCGATGCCTGGATCGTTGCCATGTGTCCTCCCTATTCTTTCGGAGTTTTTGAGGTTTTTCATTTTGGAACTTCGTGACCCCTACGACACTTATCCTCTGTTCTCTCGAATCCCTGGTATCCGAAATCCTGATGGACTCCCTGATCTCCTCCACATGTCCTCCACAGATGGATGGTCCAGATCGTTTCGAGACTTCGCCAGTAGTGAAGTCGAAAGACTCCCTTCTCTACTTCCCAATGCTCGAATCCCCAATATGAAAGGATCTCATGACATCTGTCCTTCTTAGATGGATGGCTCAGATACATTCGGGACTTCGGGACCTGTGAGTCTTAATCTCCGGTCCTTCGTCCTCTGAACCTCCAAATTCCCGAAGTCCAAAATATCGATACCTCTACCCTGTCAGGATTTTTCGAATTCTCTTCTCTGCACGTGAGGATTTAAACCTCGGGCAGCTTTCCACAGATCGGATGGCTATCAGTCCATGTACCCATATCTGACGGCTTAGACTTGTTCTTCCGCAGCGCCCTTCCTATGTTGCCTAGACACGAATCCACAGTCCTGATCTTCTCGGCTGATCTGACGGCAATTGTGCTCCTTCTGTTGAGCATGCGCTTTCTTCCCGAACTTTGGAAGATTTTCCAAATTCCAAAGGCTTCGACCTTTGCTTTTCCTCTGCAACCTCTACACCATTAGGTCTCACCTACATTCTCAAAGATGATGTCCCTCCTGAGCTTTTTGGATTCTAAACTCTCCAAAGAGTTCCTTGGCCTCCACGACTTCTGCAGTTATGGCTCTATGCATGAAAGCACTACTCCTCCTAAGATTCTCTCCTTGAATTCTCCAAGTATTCTTCAACTTTTGCGCTCCTTGCAGAGTCTTTTCACACACAAAGGTGTTATCTCTTCTGATCTTTTCTTGTAGCTTCGACCTCTAAGGAATTAACCCTTTTTCCTTCTCCCTCAGATGGAGAATCTGATGCCCTCCTGGCACTCTCTTGCTCAAGCAACTTCTTGCTGAGTCTACAGGGTGTTCAGAAACCCTCTGAAGATCCCTCCTTGGACTCTTCTCTATCTCTGAACTCAAAGATTTCTCTCTATGCACTCTGGCACCTACTCAATGTCCTCTAGGCAGAGTGTCCAGAATCCTCAGAGATTCTGTTTCTCTATGAACTCACAGTAGATTTCCTCCTCAGCACTTTGTGCCTGTGCTCAATGCCCTCCTGGAAGAGCTCTATAGAACCCTCAGTAGTTCTATATTTCTCCTGAACTCAACAGAGTTCCTCTGTGCACTCTATGCACCTGCTCAATGCCCTCTTGGCAGAGCTCTACAGAACACCTCAGAGATATTGTCTTCTACTGTGTCCTCCTCTACACAGTCTCACCTCCAAGGTATTCAACAACCTTGAGGTCTTCCTCTGAGTCAATGATTTCAGTTGGTGTGCCCTCCTAGCACGTACTTGTCCAAATTCCGCAGAATTGGAAGTGCTCTCTAAGCACTAACTATCAGAACCCGCAGTGTTCTGTCACACCCTCTTTGCATGAAGCCTCAAAGAACTCCAACCTGAAATCAAAGAACTCTACAGATAGCAGAACCTATCTGTCCTTGTAAACGCACCTCTACAACATACATTCATAGCATAATAGAACACACATAGACATTCACACAACACAAACAATATGCAGGAAAACTTCTCTAGTTTGCATTAATATCAAATGCCTTCTTTACAAGGTGTTCCTAAGCTCAGACTTTGAGAGAGTCTCGGCTCCTCCTCTCTTCTCTCTTCTCTAACTCTTACGACCTCTTCTCTCCCCAAACAAGATCAAAATATCTTTTACATGAGGGGGCTCTTCGAGCTCTTCCCTCCAAGCTACCTACCCTATTCAATTACATTGAATTCATAATTAAATGGTTGTCTAGTCTAGATTGGATCTAGATCCCAGCCTTACAACCATTAAGGGATAGTTCTACCTAACGCCTGCTCAAAGGCATGGCTCTATGGCTCAACGGCCTTACATACATTAAACGCTTTTGATTCAAATTCAAAATGTGAGAGGGTTGGTGCCTCTCTTCCTTGAACGCACACTTTGAGTACACTGAGTGGGCTGGCTAGCTGGCGCATGGTTGACTTGGAGAGATGCTCATGCATCATAATGCACTGAGTGGGCTGGCTGGCTGGCGCATGGCTGACTTGGAGAGATGCTCCTGCATCATAGAAGTAGAATGATGGAACCACTGTCACATTATCACTGTGAGATATACCACTATACAACTTTATCAATCTGTACCACTGACCTGCAGACAACCTGTACAACTTCCTTGTAATCAATTTGTACTTGAACTGAACATGTATCAACAAAACACAACACATACGTGACATGTAATGTTGCAGCATGCATATGTACGTGCCCTATATTTTATGCATTATGCGTATGTACACGACCAAACTGTTATGCAGCCTGCATATGCCCTTTGAAAACTAGGTTTTTCTTTCTTATGAAAACTTCTGACCCTCTGCAACTTCTTTCAGATAGATTTTCAAATTGTCATTGTATCCAGACTGTAACTATACCCTGTGCATGCATCCTCATATATAACCTTTACCCAAAGCATATATCTCTCTCTCTAGTCATGTTCCATATAGGTGTGTGTAATCATGAACAAGTATAATCACCCTCACATGATCTAGTCATCAAACCATTTCTGATATTCAGCTTCTTAATACATCAACCAATACAATCTCTCAACCATACACCACAAAAAGCCTTAGCCATATGCCAAGAAATACAATATTTGCCTCAACGAGAAGTATCAATGATAAATATACCAGCAATGTATTTTTGAAGATCTTACTTATACAGAATATCCCATGCAGCCACTGGAATTTCTAGGGAGAATCCTCAAATATCCATAAAGATTTCTCATGCATACATCAAAATCCAACTATTCATAGAAATAAGACATACCTTTTGAACCAATGGACAGATCTGATGTATCTGAGCATTGTAGACCTTCCTGGGAGCTTGATCTTAGAATCTAGAACCTTTGCGTCTTCATCTTCTCAAGTTTACATAGCTTTACCAACATGTACGCACCCTCAAGGATGATTTTAAGGATGGAAATTTATTTTAAAATGTAGAAACCTTGGCAAATATTACTAATCCTTCATATGCCAACTATAAATGATTGGCGATATTTTTTTAAAAATATTCAAATTTCTAAGGTTTTTATATAGTTTTTATAAAATTTTGGCAATTTTTAAGGTAAAATAATTTTATCCTATAGAATTTGGGTGAATCATTTTAATAGCAAATCTCATTTTTGGAAAAACCATGAAAAATTATCCGATGAGCGAAATTTAGCCCCTAAAATCATCCCTGCGCACCCTAATACACTACCAACCCGTGTATGTACGCACCCTAATACATTGTCCTCTTGCATACGCCTCAGTATGTACGCACACTAACACACTGTCAACCCGCATATGCCTCATAAAATAGGGTTTTTTTTGTATTCGCTGTAATTCTGATAATTTCACCGTCAACCCTTCATACCACCTCAGACTTTTGCAACTTCATATGTATCAATGAGTACTTGAAATAAGTCTCACACAACAAAAGATATTCAATGTTTTCAAGTGTGTTTAAATGAGAGAGCCTTGCCTCTTATTTATACTTTCATGTAGCCTCCCACTTTCCTTATTTTAGGGAGTTCTCCATTAACTTTATTATTTAAATAATTTCTTTTACAAACACTTTGACTTTTTGGGGCTTCTAGATGACTCATGAGGGTCCTCCAACTTCACATGGCCATAACTCTCTAACCATGAGGAGTTATGTGACGTTCCACATACCACCAGAAATGCCATGACAAGAACTATCCATCTAGGATAGTTTCACTAAAAAATTCATTGTCCTTCATCTCATTATTCCAAAATTAAGCATGGGTTCTCTAACCATACTTCTAGGATAACTCAATCCGCAAAGTGTCTTTCAATGAGGGATTTCACCATAAGGGGACCACTTTGGAGTTCATCCATTTGTACTTTTTATCAACCATGACAAGATAATAATGATTCATCTTTACATCATACAAACTTGGATCCATTACCCAAACCTTTGTGCTATCGGAATTTTCTACCGGACTTTCTTCAAGGGTTCACATCAATGACAACCAACCTTAATCAACAATATCCCCCTTTAGCATTGATGGAAACAATCTAATGCAATACTAAAATCATGTCATGCAATACTAAATTCATATCATTCATGCTCCCCCTGGAATCATGCCTATGTCCTCTGCATCTATGTGACCTTTTCTCCCCCTAGAATCATGTCTCTGTCCTCTGCATCTGATAAATCTCTCCCCCTTTGTCATCAATGGCAAAGGTATCTTTCCATATGGGGTTGATCCCCCTAACTGAATTGACCTCTTTATGGTGGTTCCTCGTGTACATATAAGACATATAATATAATCATTCAAAATCAGTCATTTTGGAGTATAAATAACTCTAAGTCTCTGGCGAAGATACTCAAAGGCTTCCCGTGGAATTGGTTTTGTAAAGATGTTTTCCACTTGTTCTTTTATGCCCACATACTCAACTTTGATGTTCTTTTCTGCAACCTGTTCCCGTAGAAAGTGATACTAGGTTGGAATGTGCTTCGTCTTGGAGTGCATCATAGGTTCTTTGATATATTGTTGGTTCTTGTAGTATCACAATATATTGGAACGAGCTCATCATACTCAACCTGTATATATGTCAGAGTTTGTTTCATCCAAAGAACCTGTGTACAATAGGTTGTTTCTACAGTATACTCTTCCTCGACTGTAGATAAAGATATTGATTATTGTTTATTGCTTATCCATGATACTAAACACTCACCCAAGTAGAACGTTGCTCCATTGGTGCTTCGTCGGTCATCAATACAACCTGCCCAATCTGCATCTATGTAGGAAATAAGTGATCGATCCTTTCCTTTTGGATACCATAATCCAAACTCTTTTGTTCCTTTGAGATATCTGAAAATCCTCTTCACTGCTAATACATGTGATTCCTTTGGTGTTGCTTGAAATCGTGCCACCTGTCCAACTGTCTGCATTACATCTAGTCTGGATTCACATATAGTAGGCTACCAATCATTGACTTGTAATGCCTTTGATCTGTAGACTTTGAATCATCATATTTTCTCAACTTGCAACTGGTTTGCATGGGAGTGATAACTGGTTTGAAATATTCCATTCCGAACCTCTTTAACATTTCTCTGATATACTTGATTTGAGAAATAAAAATTCCTTGGTTGATTTGACGTATCTGAAGTCCTAGAAAGAATGATAGTTCTCCAAGTAATGACATTTCAAATTCATTCTGCATATCCTTTGCAAATTTCTGGCTCAACCTATCATCATCGCTACCAAAAATAATATCATCAACATAAACTTCAATTAATAAAATATTATCTTGACTTACCTTGATGTAGAGGTTGTTGTCTGAAATTCCTTTTATAAACCCTGTCTGTTGTAAATATTTATCTAGTCTAGAGTACCATGCTCTAGGAGCATGCTTTAGACCATACAAGGCCTTCTTTAATTTACACACATAATCTGAATTCTCTGACAACTGAAATCCTTCTGGTTGTTCAATGTAGACTTCTTCTTCAAGTTCCCCATTCAGAAAAGCTGGTTTTACATCCATTTGATACACTTTAATATTTTTGGAGCATGCATAAGCTAAAATCAATCGGATTGCTTCCATTCTGGCAACTGGGGAAAATGTCTCTTCAAAGTCGATTCATTCAACTTGTGCATATCCTTTACATACCAATCTATATTTGTTCCTTGTAACCTATCCATCTTCATTCAATTTATTCCTATATACCCACTTTGTGTTGATCACATTCTTATCCTTCGCTCTTGGAACCAATTCCCAAGTGTCATTTTTCTCTATTTGATCCAATTCTTCATCCATGGCCTTATTCCAAAATTCATCATTGTTGGCCTCTTCAAAATAGTTTGGTTCAATCGTAGATGAGAGTGTTAGGTGTGTTTGTTCTGGTGAATGCATTCTTATTCTAGTCTCAACTCCTACATCTTTGTTTTTGATAATCTAATCTGAAGGATGATTCTTTTGTACTCATTTTCTAGGTGTCTTTGGAGGCACTTTCTGAACTTTCTCTTTTGCTTCTATTGCATCCTCTTCATCTTCCCCTCCTTTTTCATCTTCTATTTCTTCTTTGTAAAGTTGTTTCATTGATTCATTTTCTTCTTTCTTTAATTCTTGTCTACCGGTTTCATCAATGGTTACGTTGATGCTTTCCACAACTTTGTTCAATCTCAGGTTGTAACACTTGTATGCTTTCCTTGTACTTGAGTAACCAAAATGTACTCCTTTGTCCACACGAGAGTCAAACTTTCCCATTCTGCCATCTTCTCTTTTGATGTATCATTTGCTTCCAAAAACTCTGAAGTGATTCACATTTGTTGGTCTTCCTTTCCATAGCTCGTAGGGAGTTTTGTCAATGTTTTTTTTGAGCAATAATTTGTTTTGAATGTGAACTGTTGTATGCACTTCCTATGTCCAAAAAATATCTTTCAATTTGGAATCCATTAGCATTGTTGGAGCCATTTCCTGTACTGTCTTTTTTCTTTAAACAACTCCATTTTGTTGAGGTGTCCTAGCAATAGAGAATTTCCTTTTTATTCCATGACTACTACAGTAGTCCATAAATTCCTTTGAAGTGAAATCTCCTCCATTATCAGATCTCAAGCATTTGATTTTTGAATCCATTTCATTTTCAACCATTTCCTTGTAGATATTGAAGTTCTCAAAAGCTTTTGACTTATTCTTAAGAAAGCAAACTGCAATTATTCTTGTATAATCATCAACTAATAACATAAAGTGTTTCTCACCTTTTAAACCCTTTTTTGTAGTTGGTCCAACTAGATCAGTATGCACAACTTCCAGTGGTCTTGTCATTGAATATTCCTTTGATTTGAACCTGATCTTTGTTTGCTTTCCTTGTTGACAATGCTTGCATAAAGTGTTGGTTGGTTTCGTGATCTGTGGCATTTCTCTAACTGCTTCTCTTTTGTTGACTTTGACAAGGTTATCAAAATGTATGTGACCCATTCTTCTATGCCATATCCAAATTTCATATTCCTTTCCTAGAAAACACTTTTCATTTCCAATTTCACTTAACACATATATGTTGCTTGAATTTCTTGCAGCTGTAGCAATCAATTTTCTTGAACATTATTTTCTTATCTCGCACTTTTGTGAATTGAAAGTAAATTTATGACCTTGGTCACACATTTGACTCACACTTAGAAGATTATGTTTCATATCTTCTACTAGTAGAACATTTTATGCCTTGGTATTCTTGTTCCCAATTCTAACTATGCCTTTTCCAATGATTTTAGTTGAATCATCATTTCCGAATGAGACTGGTCCATCTCTTTCCTTTCTTAATGTAAGAAACCCGTCTCTATAACCTGTCATGTGTTTTGAATAGCCATTGTCAACATACCAACCACGTTTCTTCTGCTTAGCTTGTAGAGCGAGTTTGCATTCTTCATTTCTATATTGATTCTTCTTTCTTATCCATGTCCTTTTTTGAGGTTCATGTCTGTGACTGTTGTTATTCTATTGTGGTTCTCTAGGAGGGACTGTCACTCTGCAATCTTTGGCCATGTGTCCAAAGTTGTTACATTTGTAACATTCCACTTCAGTGCTCAAAGATTCAAACATGTTGTAACTTCTTCTCTATGTTTCACTAGGCCTTCTTGGATAACCCTTTTGTGTATGACTTTCAAAGTTGTTTATATTCTTGTTGTTAGCTCTGCAATTCACAGATTTATGTCCAAAATTATTACATGCATAACATAAACCAAAAAAGATAGTTTGATACCTGGGAGTTGAACATATTTTGAAAGGAGGTACTCTTATGAATTCTTCTTCTTCCTGAGGCCTATATGTCAGTTATTTATTATGAAATCTGAATCTTCTCGATGGAGGAGTGTCCCTGTAATATTCCTTGTAGATCTTCCTATCCCCTTTGATTGTTTATGCATAGCTTTTTGTATATGTTTCTTGCTCTGTTGTGTTGGATCTTGAACCCTTTTCTGTATGATTGTATCCAAGTCTGGACTTGTCATGATGAGGTTTTTGACTGCTGATAATGTCATCCAAAACTTTTGAGTTGTTCTGCTTATTTTTCTTTTGAAGATCCTTTCTTAATGTGACAATATTTGCTTCCAAATTTCTAATGATCTTGTCTTTTTCTTCTAGTTGTTCTTTGAGTGCTACTTCAATTATTTTATCTTCTTCTATTTGAACCTTCAAATTTGTGATCATTTGTTCTAGTTCTTGAGTGTCTTCTTTCTTGTCTAGTTCTGCTTGTAGTTTCTTGTTTTTCTTCTTTTCTCTTCTAATAACTTCAACGGCACACATCAATTCTTCTCGGTAGTCAACTTTTGCCTCTTCATATTCTTCTTCGGCTTATTCATATTCTTCTTCGACCTCTTCATATTCTTCTTTGGAGTCTTCTTTATCAGAGTCTTTAATTGCCATGAATAGAACTCTTTATGTCTCATTGTCACTAGCTTCATATTCATCTAATGATGAGATGTATTCTTTGGTGCATAATCTTTTCTTGAAAACTTTCTTTGTGGTTTTTTTGCCTTTATATGTTTGTTTTCTATTTGAGTAACCTTCATCATTTCTATTTTTCTTATGAGGACATTTGTTACCAAAATGACCAATACCATCAAAATTAAAACAAATCAAAGGAAGCTTACCTCTATACTTGCCATTGGTTCCCTTGTTCAATATTTTGACAAAGTTGGTCACTTCCTCATCATCTTCTAAGATGTCACTGTTGCTTCTATGTTCCTTTTCTTTTTGCTTTCCCTTTTGCTTTTTATTTTTGGATGCTTTGAAGGCTGCTTCTTTTATATCTGTATTTTCCTGTTCATTTCTCATTTCATACGTTGTGAAGATTCCATGTAATTCATCCATGCTTATTGAGTTCATATCTTCTCTTTCTTCTAGTGCTGATATCTTAGGGTCAAATCTCATAGGAAGAGATCTTAGTACCTTTTGAACAATTACAGATTCTTTGATTTCTTCTCCCAATCCCATGATTGCATTTACTATTTCATCGACTCGTAAAAAGCAAGCTGCAATATTCTCATCTTCCTTCATCTTTAGTTGTTCGAACTGGCCTATGTAAGTTTGAAGCTTTGTTGCTTTGACTTTTGAATCTCCTTCATAAATATTTTGAAGTTTGTCCCAAATATCTTTAGCGGATTTACAATGTGCAACTTTGGTGAATACCGATTCTCCAAGACCATTCAAAAGTGCATTAGTGTCTTTGGAGTTATTCTGACCGAGTTTTATTGCTTTGTCATTTGTCAGCGGAACTGTTGGTGTTGTGTATCCATCTACAATTGATTGCCAAATTTCAAATCCCTATGCCTGTAAATATGTTTCATCCTTATGCTCCAAAATTCATACTTATCTCCATCAAACTATGGTATTCCATTTTTATACATGTTGTTTCTCTCCATGATCTACCTTTCAGTGGTTAAACTGATTTCTGAAGGAACTTGCTCTAATACCAATTGTTGGATTACTAAGAGGGAGGGTGAATCAGTAATAGATAAATTGAATCACTTTTCACCAAAAATGCAAGTGTTATATCAATGTAGCATTATCATCCAATAGTTACAGAGTAAATAAACAATGAACAAATGAGAAATCACACACATACACAGTACACCAGTGTTTTTACGTGGAAACCCAAAGCGGGAAAAAACCATGGAATGATTTTTCTTATATATCTTGAAGAATTACATTCATTGGAAGAACCAACTTCCTTTGCTTTCCAGCTGCAATGGGAAGGAGGCTCCAACCCACTAGTTTTTCAGGATACTACCTGAGGGAAGCTCCAACTCCCCAATTCTCTAGCTACAACTAGAAGGAGGATACAACCCCCTATGTTCTTCGGCTACAACCGAAAGGTGTCTACAACCACATGTCCTTTCCCCATCCAACTTCCCTGAAGTAGAAGTAGAATAATGGAATCACTGTCACACTATCACTATGAGATATACCATTATACAACTATATCAATATATACCACTAACCTACATCCAACCTGTACAACTTCCTTGTAATCAATCTGTACTTGAACTAAACATGTATCAACAAAATACAACAAGTATGTGACCTGTAATGTTGCAGCACGTGTATGTGCATGCCCTATCTATTATCCAGCCCACGTATGTACATGACCAAACTATTATGTGGTCTGTGTATGCCCTCTGAAAACTAGGTTTTTCTTTCTTCTAAAAACTTAAGACCCTCTGCAACTTCTTTCACGTAGATCTGTAACCTTTCACTGTATCCAGACTATAACTGTACCCTGTGCATGCATCCTCATACATAACCTTTACCCAAAGAATATATACATCTCTCTAGTCATGTGCCATATATGTGTGTAATCATGAACAAGTGTAATCACCCTCACATGATCTAGTCATCAAACCCTTTCCGATATTTAGCTTCTTAATACATCAACCAATACAAGCTCTCAACCATATACCACAAAACCCTTAGCCATATGCTAAGAAATACAAGATGTTCCTCAATGAGAAGTATCAATGATAAATACACCAGCACTATATTTCTATAGATTTGAATTATACAAAAGATCCCATGCAGCCACTAGTCTTTCTAGGGAGAATCCTCAAATCTCCATAACCATTTCTCATACATACACAAAAATCCAACTATTCATAGAAATAAGACATACCTTTTGAACCAATGGATAGATTTGATGTATCTGAGCATTGTAGACCTTCATGGGAGCTTGATCTCATAATCTAGAACCTCTGTATCTTCATATTCTCAAGTTTCCATAGCTTTACCAACATGCATGCACCCTAATACACTACCATCATGTGTATGTATGCACCCTAATACATTGTCAGCCCACGTGCGCCTTAGTATGTGCGCACCCTATTACACTGTCAGCCTGTGTATGCCTCAGAAAATAGGGGTTTTTGTATTCATTGTAATTCTAAGAATTTCTCCACCAACCCTTCATACTACCTTAGACTTTCGCAACTTCATATGTATCAATGAGTACTTGCAATAAGCCTCACACAACAAAAGATATTCAATGTGTTCAAGTGTGTTTAAATGAGAGAGCCTTGCCTCTTATTTATACTTTCATGTAGCATCCCACTTTCCTTATTTTAGGGAGTTCTCCATTAACTTTATTATTTAAATAATTTATTTTGCAAACACTTTGAATTTTTTGGGGCTTCTAGATACCTCATGAGGGTCCTCCAACTTCACATGGCCATAACTCTCTAACCGTGAGGATTTCTATGGCGTTCCACATACCACCGGAAATGGCATGACAAGCACTATCCATCTAGGATAGTTTCACTGACAAATCCATTATCCTTCATCTCATTATTCCACAATTAAGCATGGCTTCTATAACCATACTTCTAGGATAACTCAATCCGCAAAGTGTCTTCCCGTGAGGGGTTTCACCATAAGAGGACCACTTTGGAGTTCATCCATTTGTACTTCTTATCAACCATGACAAGACAATAATGAGTCATCTTTACATCAAACAAACTTGGGTCCATTACCCAAACCTTTGTGCTACTAGAATTTTCTACAGGACTTTCTTCAAGGGTTGACATCAATGACAACCAACCTTAATCAAAAAAAGGAATTAGCATTCCTTCCACATGCATTATTTCAGCATACCAATATTTTCTATAGTGCATTCAATCTTTGTAATAACGTAATTATTGTTCCAATGTCCATGGCCACATTTACACACAATGCACCCTTGCATTAATTTTCAGATTACCATACATCATGTTAGGAACTTTTGCATGGTGTGTTAGAACTCAACTAACCTATTACCCCATGGATACTTTATTCACACCCATTATTATAGCAGGACTATGTTTCCTTCTTTCAAATGATCATGACCTCAAATCAACCTTTGCTATATGAAATTACAGTTTCATACGAATGCATTCAAGCATTCTTTATTTATTGGTAACCAAGGTGCCAATATTCATGGCCACCCCAATTCCTTTATCTACCATTTCACAACTATAATGGAATACTGGAAGGTTCTCCTTCCATAATGGATAGTCTAATACCGACCCTCTTCCATACAACATGCATCTCCTCAATGCATTAACTAATGTGTTGCTTATGAGAAATTTTATTCATAATCATTCACAATTAATTAATGAATTTATGACACATTTGTTCATGAATTCTTGGAAAATATTCCAATCCATCTTTTCCCCTCAGAGGTACCTTCCTCTACTTTTCAAGTTCTCTTTCGTGAATTGTACCATGATTGGGTATCAATGACATACAACATCCAATCAAAACTGTATTCATATAATCAAAAGATAAAATATCTCAAAAGGGATTCTTACCCAATACCTTTCAGACAACATGCTATATTGGTATGAAAACTTTATACATGTCCTGGATGCCAACAAAATTTCTAACATTACCTCATCAGTGGTGATTCATGGGAGCTCCTAAGATCCCTTCAATAATATTTCAACAACATCCTTCTTGTATCTATCCTCTAACTGAGATTGTCCATCATTGCCAGTTTTCTTCCCCAACAACTCCAATGTTTTCCTACACATAGTATGCATCATCACATTCACAACTATATTACTTGTCATGTCAAGTTAATATGCATGTACCATATATATGTTAAATTGGAAAGCATTCTCAGATATGTCCTCACATATCTATATGCACTCTGTCACATTATTCCTCAATGTGTTCACTAGTGCAATCATAAAAATATTTCGGTTGTTTTGGTATCCTACAACCATCAGCATTCTCATGTCTTAAACATTTACACATAACAACATTTAATTTTTATCATCTTAGAGAAATACAAAAATTCAACAAGAAAGGAGTCAAGCGATTCTTCCCTTTTCCAACTCCTTTTCATAGGAATTCTCAGCACAGCTAAGCCATTTCCATGACCTTTCTACCATGCACAACATGGATTTAACTAAATCATTCATTCAAACATCATTTGTTTTCATAGTTGTTTTTTTAAAGTATACAACGCAGTTGAACAAATTAGAGTTTGAGAGTGAGAAAAGTGTTCCTCCTTTTCTCCTTCTTTACTTTTGCAATCTGTCCCCTTTGGGATCTTCCTGCTCCATTCCTTGAGTAGTCTCAGTTAATTTCATCTTGACCTTTCCTAAATGTAACAACATTTTACAACATCATGATTTAGCTCACAATTCAATTTCAATGCAGTGTATCTGTGCACCTTAACTATAAATGGAATAAAAATGATTAATCATTCACTTGCATGTCTTTCACGCATGAATTATATTTTAAAATGCAATACAGGATACTTATACAAATAGGATTTTCATCCCACTGCCTAATTTTCGAGCGGCCATTAATGTTACGGCTTTGTTCTCTTGACATGAGAGTTTCTACACAATTCCTCCACATGGAACTATCTCAGCATGCAACTTCCTTGTTGCATATCCATCATCACCTGAAATGGTCTCAACCCATGAGTTAGCATCAACTTTATCATTTCAGTTACTTACCCAATTCTTCCTAAAGAATACGGACATGCATTCATATTATACATTCAAACATTTATGTTAATTCGATCATATTTCATGCACATTGTGTTTTCATGCAATTAAACACATGCATCAACATAATCTCCGTGTTTACCACTAGCACACGTTATAATTTCACATGCATATTTACTTAAATTCATCTAGCTCCTAATTGTCCTCAATCATTTACATGCAATTTCCAAAGGCATAATCATATTTCCTTATATTCATAACATTAGATCATTCTTGCTCAGTTATTCTTTCAACAATTTATACTAGCTCTTTCTGAGGAATGTAGTACACCCTCCTCAAGATAGTTATTCAAAAAAATAAATCAGACTCTTCAAAACAAAGTCAGTTATGTATCCATAGCATTACCCAATCCTAGAAAGTGTGATTATTTCCTCACAACTCACTTATTCAAGAATGCATACCATGCCTTTAAGCATATACACATGCATAAATACCAGTGAGAAGGTACACCACTTGAACGTTTTCCACACATATTAGGTTTTAATTAACATCGACCTTTTTTTATGAGAACATACAATCATTCCTATGACAAGTCTCATGGGCCTATTCATAATTATGGTTCCCTCTCTACATGGAAACAAATAAAAACAAACCACTCTTTCCCTTTTGCTATAAAAGAATTCTATAATTCAGAAAATACAAATAGGTAATTACAACATTACCTAGGGAAGTAAAATTCCAATCTCTATATTTCTCTGTGCCTCAAATCACTTTTGGTCAACACAAATTTATCAAGGGAATCCTTTCCTAAATTCCCTCTTACTATCACTTGAGCATTCTAAGCCATACCTATATGGATATCATCCCTCTCTAGATGGTATCTGAACTAGTGATCTCCTGGGAATTTCCAAGCACTCTCTTTACCAAACTTTGGATCATATCCTTACTAACCCCTGACCTTAACTTCACAAGGATACACATAGTAGCATCATCAACATTCTTATTCATATTGTTATTATCATATTATAATTTTCCAAAATGATTCATGACATCCCTATATTTCACAACTAGCAATAGAATATTCCAATTCTATCGACACATTATATACATTCTCAATCATTTCCATATGCATTACAACATATCCTTGTGAATTGAGCATTTTACACATGCCTACAATGCATATGTATTCCAGTTGTATTTATTTTGCATTCACATGCATAGACCTGCCTTTAAGTTAATAGGCATATACATTTTCCTTAATATGGCCATGAGCTCATAAACTTGTTCATATGCCCACATCACTTTACCTCTTTTATGAGGACTAGAAATAGTCCAAAGGACTCCTTTTTTATTTTTCTTAAATAGATTATCCCAACAACAGGTTTCAATCATTATAGGTAAAGTAAAATGACCTGGCCGATTTCCATCAGTCCTCTAAACATGAGGAGTTATACATACAAGGCTTTGTATTTTATTTTAGCAGCAATTATAATTTATAGGGCTCCATCGGCTCATACTTATAAGCAACATTACAACAACCTAGTTCATTCATTTTCTGCACTTATGCAGAGCTATAACAACTTTTTTCCATTTTGGTCCTTTACATTGAGATCTTATCATCAATTCTTATCAGTGTATTACCACTCCTATAGGAAACATTTCAACAACCCATTTCATTCATTGTCTTCACTTGTGTATCCCTATAACATGATTTTTCCATTTCGGTCCTTTGCATTGAAATATTACCATCAATGCTTGTCAATATAGTCCCA
>ML812891.1:34335-46722 GCA_009831015.1 Picea engelmannii | reverse complement strand
AAGTGATTCACATTTGTTGGTCTTCCTTTCCATAGCTCGTAGGGAGTTTTGTCAATGTTTTTTTTGAGCAATAATTTGTTTTGAATGTGAACTGTTGTATGCACTTCCTATGTCCAAAAAATATCTTTCAATTTGGAATCCATTAGCATTGTTGGAGCCATTTCCTGTACTGTCTTTTTTCTTTAAACAACTCCATTTTGTTGAGGTGTCCTAGCAATAGAGAATTTCCTTTTTATTCCATGACTACTACAGTAGTCCATAAATTCCTTTGAAGTGAAATCTCCTCCATTATCAGATCTCAAGCATTTGATTTTTGAATCCATTTCATTTTCAACCATTTCCTTGTAGATATTGAAGTTCTCAAAAGCTTTTGACTTATTCTTAAGAAAGCAAACTGCAATTATTCTTGTATAATCATCAACTAATAACATAAAGTGTTTCTCACCTTTTAAACCCTTTTTTGTAGTTGGTCCAACTAGATCAGTATGCACAACTTCCAGTGGTCTTGTCATTGAATATTCCTTTGATTTGAACCTGATCTTTGTTTGCTTTCCTTGTTGACAATGCTTGCATAAAGTGTTGGTTGGTTTCGTGATCTGTGGCATTTCTCTAACTGCTTCTCTTTTGTTGACTTTGACAAGGTTATCAAAATGTATGTGACCCATTCTTCTATGCCATATCCAAATTTCATATTCCTTTCCTAGAAAACACTTTTCATTTCCAATTTCACTTAACACATATATGTTGCTTGAATTTCTTGCAGCTGTAGCAATCAATTTTCTTGAACATTATTTTCTTATCTCGCACTTTTGTGAATTGAAAGTAAATTTATGACCTTGGTCACACATTTGACTCACACTTAGAAGATTATGTTTCATATCTTCTACTAGTAGAACATTTTATGCCTTGGTATTCTTGTTCCCAATTCTAACTATGCCTTTTCCAATGATTTTAGTTGAATCATCATTTCCGAATGAGACTGGTCCATCTCTTTCCTTTCTTAATGTAAGAAACCCGTCTCTATAACCTGTCATGTGTTTTGAATAGCCATTGTCAACATACCAACCACGTTTCTTCTGCTTAGCTTGTAGAGCGAGTTTGCATTCTTCATTTCTATATTGATTCTTCTTTCTTATCCATGTCCTTTTTTGAGGTTCATGTCTGTGACTGTTGTTATTCTATTGTGGTTCTCTAGGAGGGACTGTCACTCTGCAATCTTTGGCCATGTGTCCAAAGTTGTTACATTTGTAACATTCCACTTCAGTGCTCAAAGATTCAAACATGTTGTAACTTCTTCTCTATGTTTCACTAGGCCTTCTTGGATAACCCTTTTGTGTATGACTTTCAAAGTTGTTTATATTCTTGTTGTTAGCTCTGCAATTCACAGATTTATGTCCAAAATTATTACATGCATAACATAAACCAAAAAAGATAGTTTGATACCTGGGAGTTGAACATATTTTGAAAGGAGGTACTCTTATGAATTCTTCTTCTTCCTGAGGCCTATATGTCAGTTATTTATTATGAAATCTGAATCTTCTCGATGGAGGAGTGTCCCTGTAATATTCCTTGTAGATCTTCCTATCCCCTTTGATTGTTTATGCATAGCTTTTTGTATATGTTTCTTGCTCTGTTGTGTTGGATCTTGAACCCTTTTCTGTATGATTGTATCCAAGTCTGGACTTGTCATGATGAGGTTTTTGACTGCTGATAATGTCATCCAAAACTTTTGAGTTGTTCTGCTTATTTTTCTTTTGAAGATCCTTTCTTAATGTGACAATATTTGCTTCCAAATTTCTAATGATCTTGTCTTTTTCTTCTAGTTGTTCTTTGAGTGCTACTTCAATTATTTTATCTTCTTCTATTTGAACCTTCAAATTTGTGATCATTTGTTCTAGTTCTTGAGTGTCTTCTTTCTTGTCTAGTTCTGCTTGTAGTTTCTTGTTTTTCTTCTTTTCTCTTCTAATAACTTCAACGGCACACATCAATTCTTCTCGGTAGTCAACTTTTGCCTCTTCATATTCTTCTTCGGCTTATTCATATTCTTCTTCGACCTCTTCATATTCTTCTTTGGAGTCTTCTTTATCAGAGTCTTTAATTGCCATGAATAGAACTCTTTATGTCTCATTGTCACTAGCTTCATATTCATCTAATGATGAGATGTATTCTTTGGTGCATAATCTTTTCTTGAAAACTTTCTTTGTGGTTTTTTTGCCTTTATATGTTTGTTTTCTATTTGAGTAACCTTCATCATTTCTATTTTTCTTATGAGGACATTTGTTACCAAAATGACCAATACCATCAAAATTAAAACAAATCAAAGGAAGCTTACCTCTATACTTGCCATTGGTTCCCTTGTTCAATATTTTGACAAAGTTGGTCACTTCCTCATCATCTTCTAAGATGTCACTGTTGCTTCTATGTTCCTTTTCTTTTTGCTTTCCCTTTTGCTTTTTATTTTTGGATGCTTTGAAGGCTGCTTCTTTTATATCTGTATTTTCCTGTTCATTTCTCATTTCATACGTTGTGAAGATTCCATGTAATTCATCCATGCTTATTGAGTTCATATCTTCTCTTTCTTCTAGTGCTGATATCTTAGGGTCAAATCTCATAGGAAGAGATCTTAGTACCTTTTGAACAATTACAGATTCTTTGATTTCTTCTCCCAATCCCATGATTGCATTTACTATTTCATCGACTCGTAAAAAGCAAGCTGCAATATTCTCATCTTCCTTCATCTTTAGTTGTTCGAACTGGCCTATGTAAGTTTGAAGCTTTGTTGCTTTGACTTTTGAATCTCCTTCATAAATATTTTGAAGTTTGTCCCAAATATCTTTAGCGGATTTACAATGTGCAACTTTGGTGAATACCGATTCTCCAAGACCATTCAAAAGTGCATTAGTGTCTTTGGAGTTATTCTGACCGAGTTTTATTGCTTTGTCATTTGTCAGCGGAACTGTTGGTGTTGTGTATCCATCTACAATTGATTGCCAAATTTCAAATCCCTATGCCTGTAAATATGTTTCATCCTTATGCTCCAAAATTCATACTTATCTCCATCAAACTATGGTATTCCATTTTTATACATGTTGTTTCTCTCCATGATCTACCTTTCAGTGGTTAAACTGATTTCTGAAGGAACTTGCTCTAATACCAATTGTTGGATTACTAAGAGGGAGGGTGAATCAGTAATAGATAAATTGAATCACTTTTCACCAAAAATGCAAGTGTTATATCAATGTAGCATTATCATCCAATAGTTACAGAGTAAATAAACAATGAACAAATGAGAAATCACACACATACACAGTACACCAGTGTTTTTACGTGGAAACCCAAAGCGGGAAAAAACCATGGAATGATTTTTCTTATATATCTTGAAGAATTACATTCATTGGAAGAACCAACTTCCTTTGCTTTCCAGCTGCAATGGGAAGGAGGCTCCAACCCACTAGTTTTTCAGGATACTACCTGAGGGAAGCTCCAACTCCCCAATTCTCTAGCTACAACTAGAAGGAGGATACAACCCCCTATGTTCTTCGGCTACAACCGAAAGGTGTCTACAACCACATGTCCTTTCCCCATCCAACTTCCCTGAAGTAGAAGTAGAATAATGGAATCACTGTCACACTATCACTATGAGATATACCATTATACAACTATATCAATATATACCACTAACCTACATCCAACCTGTACAACTTCCTTGTAATCAATCTGTACTTGAACTAAACATGTATCAACAAAATACAACAAGTATGTGACCTGTAATGTTGCAGCACGTGTATGTGCATGCCCTATCTATTATCCAGCCCACGTATGTACATGACCAAACTATTATGTGGTCTGTGTATGCCCTCTGAAAACTAGGTTTTTCTTTCTTCTAAAAACTTAAGACCCTCTGCAACTTCTTTCACGTAGATCTGTAACCTTTCACTGTATCCAGACTATAACTGTACCCTGTGCATGCATCCTCATACATAACCTTTACCCAAAGAATATATACATCTCTCTAGTCATGTGCCATATATGTGTGTAATCATGAACAAGTGTAATCACCCTCACATGATCTAGTCATCAAACCCTTTCCGATATTTAGCTTCTTAATACATCAACCAATACAAGCTCTCAACCATATACCACAAAACCCTTAGCCATATGCTAAGAAATACAAGATGTTCCTCAATGAGAAGTATCAATGATAAATACACCAGCACTATATTTCTATAGATTTGAATTATACAAAAGATCCCATGCAGCCACTAGTCTTTCTAGGGAGAATCCTCAAATCTCCATAACCATTTCTCATACATACACAAAAATCCAACTATTCATAGAAATAAGACATACCTTTTGAACCAATGGATAGATTTGATGTATCTGAGCATTGTAGACCTTCATGGGAGCTTGATCTCATAATCTAGAACCTCTGTATCTTCATATTCTCAAGTTTCCATAGCTTTACCAACATGCATGCACCCTAATACACTACCATCATGTGTATGTATGCACCCTAATACATTGTCAGCCCACGTGCGCCTTAGTATGTGCGCACCCTATTACACTGTCAGCCTGTGTATGCCTCAGAAAATAGGGGTTTTTGTATTCATTGTAATTCTAAGAATTTCTCCACCAACCCTTCATACTACCTTAGACTTTCGCAACTTCATATGTATCAATGAGTACTTGCAATAAGCCTCACACAACAAAAGATATTCAATGTGTTCAAGTGTGTTTAAATGAGAGAGCCTTGCCTCTTATTTATACTTTCATGTAGCATCCCACTTTCCTTATTTTAGGGAGTTCTCCATTAACTTTATTATTTAAATAATTTATTTTGCAAACACTTTGAATTTTTTGGGGCTTCTAGATACCTCATGAGGGTCCTCCAACTTCACATGGCCATAACTCTCTAACCGTGAGGATTTCTATGGCGTTCCACATACCACCGGAAATGGCATGACAAGCACTATCCATCTAGGATAGTTTCACTGACAAATCCATTATCCTTCATCTCATTATTCCACAATTAAGCATGGCTTCTATAACCATACTTCTAGGATAACTCAATCCGCAAAGTGTCTTCCCGTGAGGGGTTTCACCATAAGAGGACCACTTTGGAGTTCATCCATTTGTACTTCTTATCAACCATGACAAGACAATAATGAGTCATCTTTACATCAAACAAACTTGGGTCCATTACCCAAACCTTTGTGCTACTAGAATTTTCTACAGGACTTTCTTCAAGGGTTGACATCAATGACAACCAACCTTAATCAAAAAAAGGAATTAGCATTCCTTCCACATGCATTATTTCAGCATACCAATATTTTCTATAGTGCATTCAATCTTTGTAATAACGTAATTATTGTTCCAATGTCCATGGCCACATTTACACACAATGCACCCTTGCATTAATTTTCAGATTACCATACATCATGTTAGGAACTTTTGCATGGTGTGTTAGAACTCAACTAACCTATTACCCCATGGATACTTTATTCACACCCATTATTATAGCAGGACTATGTTTCCTTCTTTCAAATGATCATGACCTCAAATCAACCTTTGCTATATGAAATTACAGTTTCATACGAATGCATTCAAGCATTCTTTATTTATTGGTAACCAAGGTGCCAATATTCATGGCCACCCCAATTCCTTTATCTACCATTTCACAACTATAATGGAATACTGGAAGGTTCTCCTTCCATAATGGATAGTCTAATACCGACCCTCTTCCATACAACATGCATCTCCTCAATGCATTAACTAATGTGTTGCTTATGAGAAATTTTATTCATAATCATTCACAATTAATTAATGAATTTATGACACATTTGTTCATGAATTCTTGGAAAATATTCCAATCCATCTTTTCCCCTCAGAGGTACCTTCCTCTACTTTTCAAGTTCTCTTTCGTGAATTGTACCATGATTGGGTATCAATGACATACAACATCCAATCAAAACTGTATTCATATAATCAAAAGATAAAATATCTCAAAAGGGATTCTTACCCAATACCTTTCAGACAACATGCTATATTGGTATGAAAACTTTATACATGTCCTGGATGCCAACAAAATTTCTAACATTACCTCATCAGTGGTGATTCATGGGAGCTCCTAAGATCCCTTCAATAATATTTCAACAACATCCTTCTTGTATCTATCCTCTAACTGAGATTGTCCATCATTGCCAGTTTTCTTCCCCAACAACTCCAATGTTTTCCTACACATAGTATGCATCATCACATTCACAACTATATTACTTGTCATGTCAAGTTAATATGCATGTACCATATATATGTTAAATTGGAAAGCATTCTCAGATATGTCCTCACATATCTATATGCACTCTGTCACATTATTCCTCAATGTGTTCACTAGTGCAATCATAAAAATATTTCGGTTGTTTTGGTATCCTACAACCATCAGCATTCTCATGTCTTAAACATTTACACATAACAACATTTAATTTTTATCATCTTAGAGAAATACAAAAATTCAACAAGAAAGGAGTCAAGCGATTCTTCCCTTTTCCAACTCCTTTTCATAGGAATTCTCAGCACAGCTAAGCCATTTCCATGACCTTTCTACCATGCACAACATGGATTTAACTAAATCATTCATTCAAACATCATTTGTTTTCATAGTTGTTTTTTTAAAGTATACAACGCAGTTGAACAAATTAGAGTTTGAGAGTGAGAAAAGTGTTCCTCCTTTTCTCCTTCTTTACTTTTGCAATCTGTCCCCTTTGGGATCTTCCTGCTCCATTCCTTGAGTAGTCTCAGTTAATTTCATCTTGACCTTTCCTAAATGTAACAACATTTTACAACATCATGATTTAGCTCACAATTCAATTTCAATGCAGTGTATCTGTGCACCTTAACTATAAATGGAATAAAAATGATTAATCATTCACTTGCATGTCTTTCACGCATGAATTATATTTTAAAATGCAATACAGGATACTTATACAAATAGGATTTTCATCCCACTGCCTAATTTTCGAGCGGCCATTAATGTTACGGCTTTGTTCTCTTGACATGAGAGTTTCTACACAATTCCTCCACATGGAACTATCTCAGCATGCAACTTCCTTGTTGCATATCCATCATCACCTGAAATGGTCTCAACCCATGAGTTAGCATCAACTTTATCATTTCAGTTACTTACCCAATTCTTCCTAAAGAATACGGACATGCATTCATATTATACATTCAAACATTTATGTTAATTCGATCATATTTCATGCACATTGTGTTTTCATGCAATTAAACACATGCATCAACATAATCTCCGTGTTTACCACTAGCACACGTTATAATTTCACATGCATATTTACTTAAATTCATCTAGCTCCTAATTGTCCTCAATCATTTACATGCAATTTCCAAAGGCATAATCATATTTCCTTATATTCATAACATTAGATCATTCTTGCTCAGTTATTCTTTCAACAATTTATACTAGCTCTTTCTGAGGAATGTAGTACACCCTCCTCAAGATAGTTATTCAAAAAAATAAATCAGACTCTTCAAAACAAAGTCAGTTATGTATCCATAGCATTACCCAATCCTAGAAAGTGTGATTATTTCCTCACAACTCACTTATTCAAGAATGCATACCATGCCTTTAAGCATATACACATGCATAAATACCAGTGAGAAGGTACACCACTTGAACGTTTTCCACACATATTAGGTTTTAATTAACATCGACCTTTTTTTATGAGAACATACAATCATTCCTATGACAAGTCTCATGGGCCTATTCATAATTATGGTTCCCTCTCTACATGGAAACAAATAAAAACAAACCACTCTTTCCCTTTTGCTATAAAAGAATTCTATAATTCAGAAAATACAAATAGGTAATTACAACATTACCTAGGGAAGTAAAATTCCAATCTCTATATTTCTCTGTGCCTCAAATCACTTTTGGTCAACACAAATTTATCAAGGGAATCCTTTCCTAAATTCCCTCTTACTATCACTTGAGCATTCTAAGCCATACCTATATGGATATCATCCCTCTCTAGATGGTATCTGAACTAGTGATCTCCTGGGAATTTCCAAGCACTCTCTTTACCAAACTTTGGATCATATCCTTACTAACCCCTGACCTTAACTTCACAAGGATACACATAGTAGCATCATCAACATTCTTATTCATATTGTTATTATCATATTATAATTTTCCAAAATGATTCATGACATCCCTATATTTCACAACTAGCAATAGAATATTCCAATTCTATCGACACATTATATACATTCTCAATCATTTCCATATGCATTACAACATATCCTTGTGAATTGAGCATTTTACACATGCCTACAATGCATATGTATTCCAGTTGTATTTATTTTGCATTCACATGCATAGACCTGCCTTTAAGTTAATAGGCATATACATTTTCCTTAATATGGCCATGAGCTCATAAACTTGTTCATATGCCCACATCACTTTACCTCTTTTATGAGGACTAGAAATAGTCCAAAGGACTCCTTTTTTATTTTTCTTAAATAGATTATCCCAACAACAGGTTTCAATCATTATAGGTAAAGTAAAATGACCTGGCCGATTTCCATCAGTCCTCTAAACATGAGGAGTTATACATACAAGGCTTTGTATTTTATTTTAGCAGCAATTATAATTTATAGGGCTCCATCGGCTCATACTTATAAGCAACATTACAACAACCTAGTTCATTCATTTTCTGCACTTATGCAGAGCTATAACAACTTTTTTCCATTTTGGTCCTTTACATTGAGATCTTATCATCAATTCTTATCAGTGTATTACCACTCCTATAGGAAACATTTCAACAACCCATTTCATTCATTGTCTTCACTTGTGTATCCCTATAACATGATTTTTCCATTTCGGTCCTTTGCATTGAAATATTACCATCAATGCTTGTCAATATAGTCCCACTCCTATAGGAGTAGCTATCATTCCAATAAATCAAAACTATAATTCTTCTACTGCAAATCAACATGATTAAATTTTCTATTGTCATAGATTCCAACACAAAATTTCATTCTGTAGTCCTTCTTCTCAGGGAGCTTGTGCAAATAATAAACAAATGTTTTAGGGAAAAAAACATTTTCAAACAGGCTCATGTTAGCCTTGATATACCAGTCCTCTGAATGATCTCTATCCCATCTATGCCTAGTGTTTGAAACTTTGCTTTGATACCACTTTGTAACACACCCAACCCCCTAACCCTTACTTAGGTTGGTGGGGTGTCAAAAATTCTCTTTCCTTTCCTTAAGACCACACTTTTTAATCGCCTCTAAAATCGAATTTTGGGATTCATAATCTAGTTCTACTCATCGAGAGATTCTCAATGACTATAACCATGCTCAATTTATATCCATAGGTTAAACGTTATGTCCTTCCAAAGGTTTTAGGCCTTCATTGGGAAAAACCACCACACCACCATGTGGCATCCACATAGCTCCACGTCACCTATAAAATTTCACGTGGAAACATCTGACATGGATGTGGATTCTAGTGTGGAACTAGTCACTAGCCCATTAGGATTATGGACCCTCCACACTTAACATTGTCTTCACATTTCTTTGGTATACGGTATGTCAGGGATCGGCCCACCGGCTCAACGGCACATCAAGCCACCAGTTGATTGGCCTACCGGGGTTCCGAACCTCGGGTAAACCTACCCTTCACATCCCAAGTGCATGTTTCAATGTTTGAGATGGTACCTTAGACATGTGGCCCTAACAACACCCACCAACTAGCCCAATATGTGGCACTCATGATGCGATACGATTTCTTCCCAAAACTCTAAACCACCTTGACACGTGGCCCAAGGACCACTTGACATGTGGACCATTTCACAGCATGCCACGTGATCATCGGCATAAGGTTTCCCCAACCAGGTGTTGAAACCCATCCACTGTGCATTGACTTGATTAAGTTATTTGATGTCACTCTAATGTCATTAACGCGTTCCCTATCTTCATTCCCAAAACTAACAATTTTATGGATAGGAACCATCCCCTACCAAGAACAAGGATATCTAGAAATCATAAGGGAAAATATGCTTGGAAAACTTCTGATATTTTTGGGAATGATGGAACCCATATTGGAACCATGCCCCACTGGGTACAAAGAGATTAGGGAAGATACAAGGGCACAAGGAATTGGAAACCTCTGGGGGTCTGATACTCTAATACCCAAAGGTGTGACTTCCTCTTGAGCTTATTTATGAAATTGATTACTGAGGATTTTTGGCTTTCATATCCAACGCTCGAGGATTAAGGCTGACACACATCAACTATCATGGCACGATGGCTGCCATGTTGACACCCTCGTCATCCTAACATCACTTTTTATCATTTGCAAGAAAGGGTGGGAACCCTGCCCCATTGGGTATCGTATTATCGGGACTTCATGGTATGTAATATGGGTTAGGGAATCTTTAATATTCCATATCTAGAGGGGTGGAACCTCTCCCAAAACCCTGCCCCATATTGAATATCGAATATCGAGCATCCCAACAGGGAGAAGATCTTGGCGACCTTCTGATAGTTCGATACTCCAATAGACTAGGCATCGACCCCCCCTCCAAGCTTGATACAAGGGATATATGGTTGATATCTCTCAGGCCATATATCCAATGGATAAGGTTCAAAGTACTAGTTCGAGGGTTGAAATTCGATAGGGGCTCATGCTTGGTGCGCTGACAAATAAATGGTTGACACCCGTCATCTCTCATGGAATTTTGACCACCACATTGGCATCCTTCGTCACTATGAAATCACCCTCCCTCTCTCATTTGAAAATATAAAGGGTATGGAACAACGTAGGGGAACCTTGCTCCATCGGGTATCGAGTATTGGGGAAAACACAAGTCTGCGAGCCAATCTCTTTTGGTTTTTTGGGGATTCGATATCCTGATTAACCGAGGGCTCTCACCATCAGTTCCAAATTATATTATAATGATCGAATGACTATTGTTTATCCTCCCATTTGGTCCTACAGACACTATTCCTTGCCAGTTTATATGGGGATTTAAGCAGGTTCTTTCGGTTCAATGACCTCTGCTCAGGTTTCCCTCAAGGCCATCAATCACTATGGGTAACAAAAGGGTTCAAATGGATGTGTTTCACTCCTAGACTTAGAAGTCTTGTAACCTTTCACTATACCTTCTTTCCTGGGACTTCAACTTACTCCCATGACTTGTAACCCCTTCACAACATTATGATCCAGGGGATCAAATTTTGCTCAAAATTCAAAGTGCTCGGAATCGCTTCAAATCGAATGGGAGCATAGGCCTTATCATTATGAACCCAACGCAACTCATTTGGGTTCAAACAGACATTGGGAGCGAGAGATATCGTGTTCTATTCAAAATGACAAACAGGCAAAAAAGGGGTGTTGACTGTACAGTCCGTACGGACGCTAACTAGGCAGGTTGTATGACATGTGGAAGGTAGTTGTGTGGAAAGTTGGCATATTACGTGGCATGTTTGCAACGAATGGGATGGCGACACGTGGCCCAATCAATCGCCGCCACGTGTCACACACATGTTGGTTTAAAATTTATGCATTTAGTAGGACTCGACCCCGCGACCTCCAGGCAAGGGAAGAGCCTTGGGAAGGGCCGCCGACCGGTGCGCCGCCACATGTGCCTTGTAATATAAATGGCGCATATTATATTTATGTTGAAATATATTATATGGTGGGCGCAGACCGGGTCGGGGCTTAGCCCCGGCCCCCGGTCCCGCGTATATACAATGTGGCCACATTATTATATGCGCACTCTATTGTATAGCCCTTTAATTTGAACCGTCGGTCGCATGGTATGCAATGTGACCATGGGCGCGCCTATGTTATAACCATTTGAACTTTGGCCCTTTAATTATATTTGCACAGTCATATGGCGCTTCACATGCCCACGGGCCTTAGACGGTTAAGGGCCAGCGCGTAACCGTGCAACAGTTTGTACCGGTCGTGCAGTTGCGCCCGGTGCTAAGTTTTTTCGCTTAAATATGCATGTGGGATAGGTTGATCCAACAAGGGTGCATTTTGTATATGCAGAGACAGCAATTTTGAAGGGGGGACTTCCAGGAAGCCTATCTTCTTCAATTTTTGGCCAAACGAGGTGCCGAAAAAGCCCAGCTAGGGGTTTTTGGACGTTCTGAAGCCATTGGAGCAGTCTATTTGGAATTTTGAGCATTGTAAATCACATTTTTGAGAACTTTGAGCAAATAATACAAATGATCCATTGGAAGCTAGACCAGGAGATGTAGCCCAAGAGAGGGGTGAACTCCTTTATCATTTGTTGTGTTATGTGTTTTCTGTTCACTGTTTTTGTTGTTGTTTATATGCATCTTGAATGAGTAAATCCT